>CM041780.1:229844511-229887596 GCA_023374045.1 Limonium bicolor | reverse complement strand
CATTCTCCTTTGCTTCAAGGTAAGGAAAATCAAAGAAAATCCATGTTTCCTCCAGTTCTTATGTTAACCGAAAATCACCATTAAATGGTGTATTTACCTTGTTGTTTTAGCTTCATTGAATCTCCCAAGGGCTTGGTGGAGTCCTCTCTTGATAAATTATTCAAGCTCTCTTTCCATTCCAAGGTAAAAAAATCTTTTAATACCTTAAGATAATATATGTAACTAGGGTTACAATGGATGGAGCTTAAAGCTTGAAAACTCATTATGATGTTTGTATATTGTAAGTGGTTGAAGGAGTGAAATGCCCTACCGGTTTAAGAGGAAACAAGAAAAGAAGTTGAGTGGAAAAAAGAGGTAACATACTATCTCAATGTGGTTTAATGCCTTGGAGAAATGAGCTTTAAGCTTGCTAAAAACTACCTAAAGAGCAAATGTGGTGAATGACTTAGTAAGGTGTCTCAAGGAGACTAGTAAAGGAACATATGTCTTGGTGTGTGTAATTGCAGGTCAAAGGCTTATGTATGTGGAATTCAGTGTTTAAGGATTATGCAATTTAAGGGCCTAAGAGCCATGTCATTAAGGGCCTAAGTGCCAAGCAAGTTTAATTATGCACTATATGTGGCGTAGTGTAAAATGGTGGAAGTTTTGTGTGTATAAAAATGTGTTTGATGGATCTTAGGTGTTCTGAATGATTAAGGTTAAAAATAAGTGTTTTGGATGTGGGTATATACTAGAGAAGTATGGCACAATTTGGGAAGATGTGTGAGAAGTTCTAAGTGTTTTAAGGAGTTTTGGTGAACTAGGAGTGTAAAGGGAATGAATGTTTTATGAGAAGAAAGCATGTATTAAGGTGATTTAGAGGGATGCAAGGATTTAGGCATGTCTTGAAGTTCTAGGAATTCAATATGTGTTTTGAGAATGTATTTAAGTCTGGAGGAGTTTGTTTAGGTTTAATAATGTTGATATTCAAGGAATAAGTGATGTTAGGGGGATGTGAAAAAGGAGGTTTAGTTAGTAAGAAAAGAAGTTTGAGAGATGATGTTAAGGTGTAGAGGAAACACCTTGGTATAGTGGTTAATATGGTGAAATTACCACTGAAAAAATTAAGGGGAAGTGTAAGCTTGGGAAAGGAATTGTAAGAATGACATAAGGAGTTTTGATATGAAGAAAGGATGTTTGAATGATGATGTTGTGGGAAGAAATGTCTTGGTATAATGGTTAGAATTGGCATGAATCATCACTAAGGGACTTAAGGAGTATAACTATAAGTGTTGGAGGCTTTGGAGGAATGGGCTAAGTGTTTAAAGGTGTAGAAGTGAGCATTTGCCGTGTCCGAACTCCGTCGGACATGGAAGTTCGGACAGGCTCTTTGGGTAAAGATTCTCATTCTCGAACTGTGTCCGAACTTGGGAAGTCCGGACACAAGTTCGGACGTGACTGTTTCTATCTGGGATTACTCGCGAACTGTGTCCGAACTTGGGAAGTCCGGAACAAGTTCGGACAAGGCACTGTATGGACCAAAATGTTGTTTTAAGGTATGGAAATGATGTGTAATGATGGGGATTGATAGGTGATGATGTTATAAGGTTGTTAAGGACATGTTAGGTGAGTTTTAATGGCAATTAGGTGGGTGAAAAGTTGTATAAAATGTGAGGGTAAAACAAGTTAAAATGTTAAGTTATGTAACTAAGTTAACGGGGAGAAGTATAAGCATTAGACAGTAAATAATCAAGCAAACCCCGATGTTAATAAAAACACATGTGATGTTAACAGTTGTTCGAGAATCGCTCGAGGAACATAAGTGGACGTGGTAAAGTGGACTCCGGTGACAGGTATGGTTTTCTTGCAACCTGTGTCCTACCGGATTACACCGGCTTGTATGCCAATATGTTTTACTGAGTGTTTGCCACCTTGTAAGATTAAAACATGTAATGAGTTTATAGTAATTCATTTATGTGGCGAATTTGGCCTCCGATACCATTTAACCTCAAATATGTGTTAAACCTTAGCTAACCAAATCTAGGAACACATGAGTGATCGGTATTCGGAGTTAACGACCCAAACCTTGGGAACGTGCTAACCACGGCTATGTGTGAGTTAGTTGGACATTGTTGTTGTAAGCAAGTGTGTGAACCTCCCTTGTGTGCTTAACTCGGTTATGATACCGTATGGTGTGTGGATGTGGTAGGGCTCCATAATGGATCTCTAACTACTTATTATTAAGTGTATATGTACTAATGGGGGTGAGGAGTCGGTTGTTCCGGCCACGCGTGTGATGGACGGGAGTCGATATCATATCCGGTTCGGCTCTCTTGGTGTATGTATAGGTGGTATTCCAATTTGGTTTCTACCTTCCCTTAGCTTATCCAAAGCTAGTTACTGACTCACGTCGGGCCACAGGGGCATACGTATGTTATTTCGGTGTGCTTGGGATTACTATATCCGACACACCTTGGGTATAAGTTAACCGTTCTATATAACCGGACGGTAACGAGGTTGGTAACGAGCTTAACATGGGATTGGCAAAAATCCCTAGGCTCACATGGTATACTAACTATGGTGGAGGTTCCTTGTGAGAACCGATTTTATGGTGTTATGTAATGTTATGGTGCTATGCAAATTCCCTTGCTATGCTATGGTATAAATATATATATTGGATGTTTATAATGAATGCGATGTCATCATGGTGCGTCGAAAAGAAAGGTGTTGTTATGTTTTATTATGTGAAAAATGAGATATGTTGTAGGATATGGAGTGTGTGGATCATGGAAATGAATCCCAGTTTGTGACAAGAGGCGTTTAAGGATAACCCGATTAATGGGTACGTGTCGTTCATTAAGGAAGTAGCTCCGTTTTAGAGGAGAGCCACTCTAGGGTTAAGGGATCATTGGATGGTTGGTTAAGTGTGGATGTGTTGGTTATAGGTTGAGCCCATTGAGGCGAAATGTTATGTGTTGTATGTTTGTGGCTTGTATGCATGTTTTAAATATAATCAACTGCATGCTAAGACGACAATTAGTTGTGCGTGGCCCGGTAGCATGTGGGCTGCGGGATTACCATACCAGCAAAGGTGCTGAGCCCCTTGGGGGCCACCCTTTCTCTCCTTTTCTATTTCAGGTACAAGGAGCTGGAAGCCGTTCGAGAGTAGGACGGGGTAGATGTTTATACAGGGTAGCCATTTAAATGGCGTAAGCATTGTAGGCGTAGTAAGACCGAAATTGTTATCGGCATTGTTTGTAAATACTCGGTACGGTTGGAATGTAATAAGTATATGGGTTGTTGTTAAGGGAAGCTAATGTACGTGTAGTTGCTCGGGAGTCTAGTCCATCAGACCGATACAAAGTACATGTATTAGCCTTGTTAGCCACGTGGGTGGTTAACGGCGTGTAACACCATTGAAATAAGTAATGTGATGGGTGAGTTTCCGCTGCAGATTGTTGTTATATGTTTGTTGTTGGATGGGGTGTTACAAAATTTTGGGGGTCATGTTCCAATAACAGGATGGAACACCCAAAGAGCCGCCCATGACATCTGGTACCTTTCAGATCAATTTTCGGTATTTCAATCTAGGAAGTATGGTATTTGTTGGCCGATGTGTCGTAAATTAGTGATATCTTAGGTTAAGTATGGCTTTTATGCAATGCCAGTGTTTAATTCACCATTGATGGGTCTTATGTTATTATCACTTTGGTAGAATGTTCTTAATGAAAACTATCTATTAAATATTGTTGTGAGGGTATTGCCTATTATTTATGTCACTATAGTGAAATTTCTACAATTGGATTGCATAAATGAACATTCATGACAAAAGCTAGAGGGAAGAAAACACTGAACATCTAAATCTGTTTGTAATGATGTTTATATGTTGATCTCAATTGTTCGGTCTTGTTAGGATATAGGTATTTGACACACTGTCTATTTGTTGTTATTATGGTGTTGTTTGGTATTTATTCACGTAACAAATATGGGTAATGTCTTGGTAACTAAGAACTGTGGGTATGACAACACTACAAACGTAAGTTGTGTGTTTTTGTAAGTTAAGAACATGTAAATATGTTTGAAGTAGATGATGAAACTTTATAATCATGCGCTGAATGGAAATAAGAATGGAAATTGTGAAGCATTTCTACATGTACAAACCTCATCCACTTAGTCCACCCATGGAAGTGCACTCTCTTAATGTGGATAAAGATCAATTTCACCCTTCTGAACCTAGTGAATATAGATGTTGGGTCTTGAAGTGCCACATCTGAGTGCCATTGTTGTATCTCATTAGTAATACCCGACCAAATATTATATTTTTTGTTAATCTATTAGCAACTGTAACTTAGCACCTACGTGTAAACACTGGAATGAAGTCAACACATCCTATGCTACTTGTGAGGTACATATGATATGAGTTTATATTATCAAAAGTGCGGGAAGCTCAAGGATGCAAAGATAATATGGTTTTCAGTTGGCTATATATCTGATCAATATAACAACATATCACAATAGGATATATATGCACGCATGATGGAAGCTGCTATTTCTTAGAGTTCAACAAAGCAAACCATAGTAGCAACTATCATTAAGTCATGCATATAATTGCCCTATGTGAAAGAGGAAGAGAATATGGTGGCATAGATCAATGATTCATCATACTAAGTTCTTGTGGTCATCATCCAAATCCAGAGAAACTGTTATCAATATATGAAAATAATGTTGCATGTAAGGAAATACTACATTAAAGGTGATAGAACCATGCATATACGACCAAAAAAAATTATCCACTCATTAGCTTTAGACTGAAGTATTATGTGCTAAATTAATGCCTAATTTTTTTAAGAAACTTGATCATGATAATGTCTACAACAATGGAAATACATTTTGTTAAGATAAGGGAAAGATGAAACATATATTCTTTTTCCGCTGACCACAATATATATCTCAATGGGATTTTTAGTTTTTCTTGGCTAGATTATAACCATATTATGAAATATATGTATACAAGAGAGTGCAATTTAGTTTAGTTATGGTGGATGTACACATATTAAACTCTTTATCTATTAGACTTTTCTTGTATAAAATATTTCAGTATTGATATTGTCATTATAGTAAGATATTTAATATCATTAGTAGATGGCACAAGTTTTGTTTATATAAAGAAATAATCTTGGAATAAAAAAATAGCAAAAGACTGAGTTTATCATTGATGTATGCCATAAAACACTCTATTCTCCCAGTATTATGACAAGTCTTGTTTTCATTAAAATTTCCTATTTCATATCACTATATTTTTGACTAATTTAAGAAATACCACCAAAAAAAAGTCATAAAATGTCACTATATTTTGTAAAAGTCCATGAAATATCATTATAGTCATTGACCAGATAGAAAAAAAGACAAAAATACTTCTAAGTACTTTTAAAGTTCACAGTATACCCCTAATTATTAAAAAATTCACAAAAAATTCAAAATACAATAAGAATATAAATAATATAGGAAATTTCATGAAATGCCACTATATTTTGGCTAATTCATGAAATGCCACTAAAAAAAGAAAGTCACAAAATGCCACTATATGTTCCAAAAAGTTCATGAAATGCCATTATAGATGGAAAAAGACAAAAATATCCCTACTAGTTAACAAAGTACTTTTAAAGTTCACAATATGCCCCTAAGTGTTAAAAGAAAACAAAAGTATCAAAATACAAGAAAATTTATAAAAAATTATCAAAATTTATAAAACTTATAAAATAATAAAAATTAAAAAAAAGAATAAAAATTTAAAAAAATTAATTTTTTTAAAAGTGAAAGTTAAACAAATTAAAAATTAAAAATTGAAAAAAAAAAATATCTAAATATTAAAAAAAAAATTCATTTTCTAAAATTTATTCAATACCATAAAAGAATATTAAGTTCTAAATAAATAATTTATATCAATTTTCTACCAATTTAGTACCATAATTATACCAAATAAGTACTATAACTTTATCATACATTTTTTAATTATTGTTTTCTATCAATTTACATATTTATTTCTTCAAAGTAAATATTTATTTTATATTGCTGATAAATTTTAAAAACTAAAATTTCTAAATATATTATTTATTTGAGATAGTGCGACTGAGAATATATATATAACATACAAATTAAATAGTAAAACTTGTTTGAAATGTAGAATAAAACTGTTTTAGAATAATAATATGCCACTTATTATGAGCAAGTAATGATAACCAAAGAAACAATAAGTTGCATATTATTATTCTGAAACGTTTTATCTACATTTCAAACAAGTTTTACTATTTAATATTGTATGTTATATATAATATTCTATATCACTCAATTTCCAATAATTATCATATTTAGAAATTTTAGTTTTTAAAATTTATCAGCAATATAAAAAATTATTTACTTAAATAAATAATCTAAATTGATAGAAAATAATAATTAAAACATGTATGATAAAATTATGGTACTTATTTGGTATAAATTGATAGAAATAATAATAAAAATAAAATATTTATTTTTAATACTAATGATTTTAATTTTAATAAATTTTTCAATTTTTTTAAATTTTTTTAATTTTTTAAATTTTTTTAATTTTCTTTATTTTTATAATTTTTATAAATTTTTATCAAAATTTAAATTTTTATAATTTTTATCAAAATTTAAATTTTATAATTTTTTATATTATTATTTGTATTTTGATATTTTTGTTAATTATTAATATATTTATATTATTAATATATTTAAAATTTTTTAGGGCATATTGTGAACTTTAAATCTTTGTAACTATTAGGGGTATTTTTGTCTTTTTTCCATCTATAGTGGCATTTCATGGACTTTTCAGAAAATATAGTGGCATTTTGTGACTTTCTTTTTTTTAGTGGCATTTCATAAATTAGCCAAAATATGACATTTCATGAAATTTCCCAATAATATATAAACATTTAAATTCTTTTTATAAAAGTTGAAAAACGAGGATATCAAATATAGTGAAGTTTCCCTTAAATTTAACATACAGGTGCAGCTTGTAGTTGTAATGACTACTAATTTAATACACTTCGTAATTATAATAAGGTGTTATAATTTGATTGATCAGCCCGATTCCTCTTTTTTTTAAACCATTTTGATCAACCTGATATCTGAAGAAAAGCGGTCCTCATTAAACGACCCAATTATTTGTAATCCAGCCCCTACACCGCCCGGTCGAGGTTTCCCACCCCACCCTCCTCCCGTCCTGGCTGCTATTCTGTAATCCTTTTACAAAGATTCTTGCTGCCTTCGTTACTGTACCGTTACTCTCAGGCATTCCATCCACGATGAATCTTCCCCGCCGTCACCTCTACAAGCATCAGCATGTCCGCCAGTACGCCACCAAATATACCGCAAGAGTAACCGCTAAAACATTGGATGGTTGCGCATTCGCCGCGGAAGTCTACCCAACAACCGTCCCGTTCGACCCCAAAGGCTACCCAATGCCACGGCGTGATCTCATCTGCAAAATCGTCCAAATCCTCAAACACGGGAATCCCAGAACCCATTCTGCAGCGTCCTCCAACCCCTTCTCCGACCTTTCCCATTACCTCGAAAACCTCACACTGCAGCCTCTTAGCACCTCCGAGGCCTCGGTTGTTCTGAAATCTCTGAACGACTCTCCACTCCTCTGTCTAGACTTCTTCCGATTCTGCCCTCTCGCATTCCTAATTTCCGTCACGATTGCTTTACCTATAATCGGATTCTCCTTATCCTCTCCAGAGCAGCCTTGTTCGGCAGCGAGGAGTGGCCTGGGAGGGTTTTGGAGATGGTCGAGGAAATGGAAAAGGTTGGAGTAAAAGGGAGCATTTCGACTGTTAATATACTGATTGGTGTACTCGGGGCTAATGGTGTGGAGAGGTGTTTGGCCCTTGTGAAGAAGTGGGGTTGAGGTTGAACTCGTACACGTTTAAGTGTATACTGCAAGCCTATTTGAGGTCATACGATACTGAAAAGGCTTATGGGGTCTATGTTGAGATGAGAAGAAAAGGGTATAAGTTGGATGTTATAGCTTATAACATGCTTTTAGATGCTCTGGCAAAGGATGAAAAGGTACGCTGCTTTCTGATTGATCTAAGGCCGTTCCCCATTGGGGTTGTTTGTTGTTGACAACTGTGGCATCTCATTGGAAGTGTACCAGGGGATGCAATTATTCATCAATTTCTGCTAGCATCAGTTCTGGAATCTTGGCGTTGTTGCTTATAGTTTTAAGTTACTTTTTTGCAACACTGGCTGACAAGTAAACTCTTACAGCCTTGTTTCAATGGTGTCTTATTTGATGTTGGTTACCACTTTTATCCTCTCTGTACGTCTCTCACACCAGCTACCATAACTAGCTCATCACCTTTTTTTTCGCATCCTTTTACTTCCAATCTCTTTATAAATGAGCGATCAGATAACCAGCTTCAACTTCTATGAGAATAACATGTGTAACTGAAAGGAAGACATCCTTTGTTCTGTAGAACTCAGTTTCTTTCACGATCAAGTTTCTCCACAAACTTTGAACATTATATATGGCTATAATTTGTTGTTGCGCTATTTCTGGCAAGTAGCTGAAGGTTCACCAAGGACTCTGGAGTGTTGGCTAATTTTTTTTCTTTTGCTTCTTATACTGTCACCACTACTGCAGGTAGACAAAGCCTACAAAGTTTTTGAAGATATGAAGAGAAACCAATGCGAACCTGATGAATTCACCTACACAATAATGGTTAGAATGACTGGAAAGATTGGAAAGGTTGATGAAGCTGTGAAGTTCTTTCGAGAAATGCTAGCAAAGGGATTCAAGCCTAATCTAATCTCATACAATACAATGCTTGAAGCACTAGCTAAAGGTCGATTGGTTGATAAAGTTATTTCCTTTTCTGCAAGATGGTTGAAATGATTGCCGGCCCAATGACTTCTCATATACTGTCATCCTTGATGTTCTTGTTGCTGAAGGAAAACTTGGCAAGTTGGATGAAGTTGTGGAAATATCAAAAAAGTACATGACCAGATCAATATTTGCATATCTTGTGAAAACACTTGGTAAACTGGGGCATGCTAGTGAAGCCCATAGGATGTATTGTAACATGTGGGAAGTTCATGATCAGGGTGATAGAGATGCTTGTATATCAATGTTGGAATGTCTATGTGGTGCTGGTAAAACATCGGAAGCCATAGATTTACTAGATAAGATTCATGAGAAGGGGATAGTTGCTGATATTAAGATGTATAACACCATCTTATCTTCTCTTGGAAGGTTTAAGCGAATTCCCCAGCTCCATAATCTGTATGTTAAGATGAAAAGTGATTCTGGTCCAAAACCAGATATATTTAGCTATAACATTCTTATATCTAGCTTTGGTAGGGCTGGGGAAGTTGATGAGGCTATGAAAGTCTTTGAAGAGTTAGAGGGTAGTGATTGTGTGCCGGATGTCATCTCTTATAATTCTTTGATCAATTGCTTGGGAAAAATGGGGACATTGATGAAGCCCACATGAGATTCAAGGAAATGCAAGAAAAGGGGTTGAGCCCAGATGTTGTAACCTATAGCACTCTTATTGAGTGTTTTGGGAAAACGGACAAAGTTGAGATGGCTTGCAGCTTGTTTGACGAGATGATAGCTGATGGATGTTCTCCCAACATTGTGACATACAACATTTTGTTAGATTGCCTGGAGAAGAATGGAAAGACAGGTGAAGCTATGGATCTCTATGTGAAGCTTAAAGAACAAGGTCTAACGCCAGATTCTATAACCTATTCTGTTCTTGAGAGGTTGCAGAGTAGCCCTAATAGGGTTGGTAGGGTTCGGAAGCAGAATCCAATAAAAGGGTGGATTGTGAGCCCTCTAATGTGATTGGATTGCCAAAGATGTTTCCAAGTGGTTGTAATGAGCTTCTGAATCTTAACATACCTAGCAAGCCTGATTTGCAGTTCTTAGAAACTGCTGGTGTACTAAATTGAGGCTGGGTATCTTAACAAGGTACTTTTGATGGTTATGTGGCATCTATGGGTTGTACAATGTTCTCCATCCTGTAAGCTGTTCTGTGATGAGAGTTTTGAGTTACATGGATGGGAATTGTGATGATCATGTATGAGGGGAATGGACTCACATGTTGAAGTGAAGTATCGACCAGGGTACCTCAACATTGTTGAGATACCCCAGCTGCAGAGGGGAGTAACTGAGGTAATTGCATGTCGACACTGTGCATGCGTTACTTGTTCTTTCTGGAGTTTCTTTTCCAGAACGCATCAACCTGTGGGCATGATCGTCCAGGTGACTAATGCTTCGAATGGACAGGGATGGTATGCCTCGTTTTTACCAGCATTTATCTTTTGACTTGGTGGCAGTCACTGGAGCATCCAGCCGTTAGACAAGAAACATGGTATGTTCTTGACAAACTTATGGCTTCTCTGTCTTTAGTTGTAATCCTCCTAACAATTTTTTCTTTTTATAGTCAGAGCTTGGATGTCAACGTATACTTGAAATTAATACTGTAAATGCCATTGCTATCTGCAATCTGAATGTTTATAAATTAACTTTGTGCTGATTCTTATACTGGCTGACTGGCATTATATTGTGTGCTTGACCTCGGGTCTATACCCTATTTGAGTGCCGGATAATTTGAAGCCATTCAATGGTGTACATATACATTGGTCACTTATGGTAGGCCTCTATTTTTTTCAGGGAAGAAGTGGGTCTGACCATTGTTTACCTTAGATGTGGAGCTGGTGACCTCTAATATTGTAGTTGAGTGTGCTTGAAACCTGGGAATGAGTGCACCGCTTGACATTATCATTTAGGTGGTTGTTATTGAGCCAGCCATGTGGTGAAAAATATTAACTGTGGTTAGAGGCGGAACCAGTTACGTCCTATGTTCATTTTCTTTTGTAATTTATATGAACTCCGTTGGAGGACAGAATAAAGATTGTTAGGATGGCATAAGCTAGAGGTAAAAGGAGACCCATCCATTTTTTCTGGGCAAGTGGTGCTCACAAGAAGTGTTATATTTCATAAACATCTAAGAATATTCGGGGAAGGGTGCAATTTCAGATTCCTATCTTGTAGTGTATGTCTATATGATTCGTTTGTATCGGCTGGCTTAGCTATCTGATTCCTATCTTGTTCTTAAAAAGTGCTTCATTTCCAGTAGCTTATCCATTGCTAACTTTTACTTTCCTGGATTAAAGTTGCCTATTAAAGCTTAATCTTTTTTAAACTGGACGCTATCATGAAACTAAGCACAGGCATGAGGAGTTTTGAGGAAATGCTTGGCTACAGCTCCTTCTGTATTGGAATTGTTATTGCAGCTGTTGACATCTCATCTGAGCAAAGAGCCGCAATTATCTGTTTGCACTTATCATCGTTAATTTTTTTTTTGAAAATTTACAATATACCTCTACATCGGGATTTCAAAACTCATTCATTGTATAATTCTAAACAGTTTCGAAATTCACAATATAACATTGAATAATGATTGTTTTTTTTTTTGGGAATTACATCGCCCACCCATGACGTTTGGCGAAGTTACACATCCCACCCATGAGGTTTCAACAATTACTTTGCCCACCCATGTGGTTTCCACAATTTACATCCAGCAACTTTTCCAATATTAGATCAACTTAAAAGATGGTTAAATGATATCCAAATTTGATGAAACTTTACATGAACGATGCTAAGGTGTTATATTTTTGTTCAATGCCAATCTAAAGTTTTTTAAGGTTATATATGACCTGTGGGACCCAATGAAACATGACACGTTCATCGGCCCATGGATCATATATGAGCTTAAAAAACATTGGATTTCACTTTTACCAACATATAACACTTTAATATCGTCCATGTAAAGTTTCATCAAATTTGGATATCATTTAACCATCTTTTAAGTTGATCAAATATTAAAAAAGTTGTTGGATGTAAAATTGTGGAAACCACATGGGTGGACAAAGTAAATTTTGAAACCTCGTGGGTGGGCTGTGTAATTTCGCCAAACGTCATGGGTGGGCGATGTAATTTTCCCTTTTTTTTATCAGAAGTTATAGTTTACAATGTCACTTTTTCTTTTATGGGTATTTTATGATTTTTTTTTAAGTACTACAAAATTTTAAAGAATAACAAAAAAATTTAAAAGTAATAAAGTTATAGAACATAAAGATATATATATATATATAGAAAATTAAAATAAAATTAATGATTTTAAATATTAAACATACATAAAATGAAATTTTTTTCCTTCTCATTTTTTATCTTCTTTGATTTATCAATGTTCTTCATCATAATATATTTACAATTATGGTTAGATAGTGATACAAATATTAGATTATATGTATATATATGTTAATTTATAATCAAAAATAGTTTAATATAAGAAGAGATAGTTCTATATAATTTCAATTGTCTCAATATAGTTTTGTTTATAAATTGACATCTATATTTTATATATAATATTTAATCATAATTGTAAATAATTTAATAAATAAAATTGATAAATAGTCAAACAAGCTAAACAAATACGAAGACACAATTTAATATGTTTGAAGTTTCGTATATGTTTAATTTTTAGAATTATTAATTTTATTTTAGTTTATAAATTTTTACAATTTTATTACTTTTTAAATATTTTTTGTAATTCATCATATTTTTGTAGATTTTAAATTTTTGTTTATAAATTTCATAAAGTGGCCTTGAATAGAAATAATGGTATATTGTAAAATTGAAACGCTATTCAAGGTCTTAAGTATATTGTGAGTTTCAAAACTTTTTGAAAGGATATAAAGAACGAGTTTTGAAATTGAATGTATAACAAAACTTTTTAGGTCTATATTGAATTTTCACTTATTTTTTTCTCCCGCCCTCGTCTATTTTTTCTATAATTAGGAGATGCAGTCCACCTTTAAAACTCTATCTATTCGATCTTTAATATGAATTTATATTATGTTCAAAACGATCTTAGTCTCAAATTGCTGACACTAAATTTCGTCTAAATTAGTTTCGAACACTTTATCTCACATTTTAGCACCCAAAAGGCCTATCGTTATACGCTAATAACTCTAGCCTATTAAAACATAATTTTGCTTCCGCATTAAAATTATTGTCCAACTTTCGGACACACTTTTCAAATTAAAAAATGTTAAAGCCTTTAATCACATAGTGCAAAAATATAATAGGGACCGATTTATTTTTAGATAAAAATGATCTTATTAGATTTTGACTCGAGCCGTAATTAAATAAACTAGTCATATTTTTATAATTTGCAAGAAAAGAAATCAAATTAATTCTTCATACTTGACAAAAGTAAATATGAAACTTAATAAAAATTCAAAAATATAGGATAGAGATTAAATACCAACTGTAAATCAATTATAAAATAGTTTATAAGTAAAAGCTATCTACTATCATTTTTCTTTGTTGAATATTACTATAAAGTAATGATACAGAATATGTGATTATTTGAACATTTTAAATTTTCATAATAAGATATTAATTTATAGTCATAATAGTAGTTGAAAATAATATCCCAAAATAATTAGAAAACTTAACATTAAGCCGGAGAAATTTTGAATAAATCGAAAAGAGATCACAACACCAATCTTATTTTGTATCATATCCTTCTTTGTCTATTTTCTTGTTCTGAAAAAATTGTTAAAACAATCTATCTTTTAAAACTTCTAAAAAAGATAGTAAATAACACAAAATAAATAACAATGTCTATATCTATCTCGGGTTAATAATCACACACTAACGGGTCGTTTGGTTATTCGATGTTAATTCCTTGAATAAGATTACTAGAATGGAATTCTAAGTGTATAATATGACCTATTTGGTTGTTATGGTGTGAATACTTAGAATTCGATGATTCTGTTGTTTAGTTAGCAGAATAATGATATGAATACACTTGGAATAAAGTATACACTTACGAATCTATATTGATAAGTAACACATTATATTATGATAAACCATAGATTTATGTCTTAACTTGAAAATATGTAAAAATTATATTTATTACAGAATAAGAATTAACACTTTTGAGAATTATAAGAACCCAAAAATTAAATCAATAAATTATTTTTTTTAAAAATACATTTTAAATTTGATGGATAATATTAATTGATATGAATATAAACTTGTAGTTATTGAGTATCTAGAAAATAAAAGAAACATTATACGAGCATGTAATACGAATGTGATTAATATAATTTGAACATAATACTACTTATTCAGATGTGGATAAATAGACTTTTAAAACTATTACTAATTATTCAAATTTAATAAAACATTCTACAAGAAAAAATAAACTAATAAAATTATAATGTAAAATTTTAATTATTTTAGTACAAAATATTTTTAGTATATTTCAGAATGATTAATTATAAGTATCACACTTGTTAAGTAGTGATTAATTATAAAACTATTTCTACAAACTATTAGGTTTTAACTATATATCAAATTTATTATGTATTTTATACCTGTGCTTAATAATTAAAGAACACTTTTATATGCTAATATACTTTATTCCTCATTTCTTCTAATATTTAGTATTAAATTTAATTTTTTGAATTTCATTAAGTAATGTTTATTTTAATTGAATATTTTTTTAACTCTAATGTATGTTTAAAATTAATTATTTTATCAACAATTGAACATTATATAATATTGAAATAGTAAGTGATAGTTGTATATATATATTCGCTTATAGTCAATTATTTTGTTATTAGTAAGAATCGTTTTTTTCAATTTCAATGGTATTATATATTCCATTTAAGATAAAATAACCTTACTAAAATATTAATATGATTTTTATATTAAATACTAATATATAATACATAATATTTTATTTTAATATATTAACATCTAAAATATCAGCTCATAGTAAAATGGATTATTTCTTTAATTTTTAACTATATTAAAAATAATTTATTTATAAACTGATATGTACACAAATATTATAAATTAATTGTAACTAAAATATTAATAAAGATTAATAAATAAAGACTATAATTGAATGTCTACAATATTTTAACTCTATTGATGAAATACCCCAAACCTAGATATAGTGTTTAGATGATAAACTAAGATGTAAGAAGGCTAAATACTGCCTTAGAAACATTAAGAACATTTTTAACCAAAGAAAACACTAGGAAACACCATAAGAGCAATTTAAGCAAAAACGTGCTCTAAGCTTGGAGAGACTTGGGTGAGCACCCAAATATCATTCTAAGACCTTAGCAATATCCTAATGGTCAATTTAAATCAATTACCAAAGAAAACCAAGCTCAAAAACAAGTTAAACACAAAATGTGCTCTAAGGAGTCTTAAAGCACATTTTTGAAAAATTGTCTTGTAAATGGGTTTTAAGTGGCTAAATGCCCATGATTACTCCTTAATTAACTTGTGTACTAATTAGTATCACATTAGGAAGTCTAAATCAATGGGAAATCAAATTTCACAATTATGTGCACTAGTTTGTGAATAGTAATCAAATAGTGCCTAGTTTAGTCTTTAGTCAATTAAGTTTAGTTAGTTGGTCAAACAAGACCATGACTAGCTTAATTAAAGGGGGTGGCCGGTTTTTAAGGTGATGATTCACCACATGATCAAATAAGAAAAGAAAACAAGAGATAAAGTAAAATCAACTATTTGCTTTTAACATAAATATCCCACCTTTACTTACCTCTCTCCTCATCTCTTCAGTCTCTTCTTTCCCACCGGTTTCACCATCTTCTTCCCTTCTCCATTCACGTAGAAGACAACCCCATGCTAGCTCCATCTTCACTTGCTTGCCAAACACACATCTTAGCTCCAAAATCAAAACTAAACACATATTCTTCTTAGTTAGCTCAAGCTCCTTCTTCCTATCTTTTCAAAACTTCAAGAGTCTCATTTTGGAGCCAAGGCAAACCGCCATTAGAGGAGGAAACTCAAGCGTGGAGACTCCATTAGCTTCTCCATTCTCTTAAGGTAAAGAATATGTAAGAAAATCTAGGTTCCCACCATTTTTCTCCATAACCGAAAATTATACTCATGGGGCTTCATGTTTATGCCTTGTTCTAGCTTGTTTTCTATTCTCCAAGGGATAGAGGAGGTTCTTCTTGCTTCATATCCAAGCTTATTCTAAGACTCCAAGGTAAAACAATCAATTTAATACCTTAAAGCACATTTTAACCTAGGGTTTGTTCCTTAAGGTTAATGCATTATCTAGCACTCATTAGAGTCATTGAATATTGGTTAGAACATTGCAAGGAGAGTTTGATTGGTGATCGAGATTGTTCAAGAAAAACCTAAGGAGAAAAGTTTGTGGAACTTGTGAAAGAACAAGGTAAATTGCTTACCTTAAGCAGGTGTTTTAATGCATTAAGGGATGGGATATGGATAGGTAACAAGTTTAGCTAGAGTTAGTTACATTAGGAAAGGGCAATAAAACCTAGGAAAAAACAATGATTATACTTGTGAACTTGTTGACTAAGGAGCAAATGAGAAAGAAAAGGAAGATAGTTTAAGAATGTCAAGGTGAATTATAGAGGAACTTATATTGCAATGGGAGCCTTGTTGTGTGTATTTGCAGGTCAAAGGCTATATATATTGAGAAATTCAGGGTTTAGATTTGTGCATTTAAGGGCCTAAGAGCCAGCAATTAAGTTTATTGCACTATATGTGATGTAGTGTGTAGTTTGTGTGTAGATGTGTGCTAAGGAGGTTTGATGAGGTTTGAATGTAGATAGCTATTTGATGGTGAACATAACAAAAGTTTTGATGTTGTGCAATGGTTGTAGCAATATACTAGAGAACCCATGGCAAAATTTAGTGAAGAACCTAAGTGTTTAAGAGTGTTAAGGAGATTTTATGACTAAGGAAGAAATTTTAGGAGTTGTTTTTGGTGGTGAAAAGAATGAGTCTAAGGTGTTCTAGTGAACTAGGAGACTTAGGTATGTCTATGAGGAACCTAGGAGTTACCATGGTGAATTTTAGGCACCAAGACCTTGATTATAAAGAAATTAGAAGACTTGTGCAAGTTTGATGGGAATAAGGTGTAAGACTTTGAAATGGTTTAGGTGAGAACTAGAGTTTAGAATCTAAGGAAGTTTTGATAAAAGCAATAAGGGTAGAAAGTAGTGTATATGGAGTGGTCAATGTCTTAAGGAGGGGAGCATTGGTAGTGAATATCTAGGTGAATTGCATGTTAGAAATGTAGGGAAAATAAGTGCTAAGTGTTGGAAGTGTTTGTATGAATTGAGTAAAAGGATTGAGAAAATCTTTGGAGGTTGTTTTAATGAGTTGGTGGTGTTATGAGGTGGGTTTAATGTGCCAAGATGGTGTAAGACCTAATAGGACACTTGTGGAAGAGTTTAGAATTGAAAGAACAGTTTAAGAGAAAAATCTGTAGTGGACCGACCTAGGGTCCGACCCAGTTCGGTCAGTCGGACCATGTTAAGCCAGCCAGAATGTCTCTGGATGGGCCGACCCAGAGGGTTTTGGGTCGGTCGGCTTAGCTGTGGGTCGGTCGGGCAAAAATTCAACGTAGAAGTTTGTCGCTGGAATGGACCGACCCAGAGGTTTGGGTCGGACGCTTTAGCTCTGGGTCGGACGGATGGTTTACAAAAGATGGAAAAATTTCTGAGATGGACCGACCCATAAGTTTGATCGGACGTGGGTCGGTCTAAGAGAATTGTTCGAACCAGAAAATTACTGGGACGGACCGACCCAGGGGCTGGGTCGGTCGGTGGGTCGGTGACCCTTAACACAAAAAAAAAGAAAACCTTAAGATCAAAGATGTTAATTGGTGTTAGGGTACCCCATTAAGAGGGTAATGATGATTAGGAACCCAAGGACCTGAGGAATTAAGTTAAGTTAAGAATAAACCTTAATGTTTAAAAATTAAGTAATAGGTAAGTGGTAAGGGGCTTAAGAGGGTGTTTGAATGGGGATCTTTAGGGACTAAGTGAGTTAAGTAAGGTGCAAATAACTAATGCCTAAAAATGAATGAATGTTTTAGGTTTGTGAATTGGGACCCGGAGGAGGTTAAAACAAACGACAATCGACGGTGAACGGTACAGTCTTTCTTGTGACCTGCTTGCTAACGAGGTGTCCCTCGGCTTGTGTGCTATCTGTTTACTTGCTATGACTAAGTCAAGATAAAGCATGCAACCGGATATATTTGAATCGTTGTGTTTGTAGTGTCTTCTTACACTAACCCACGAAACTTGAGACTTGTTACTAACTAAGCTTAGTACTTATTGAGTTAAGGAGAGGATTTGTACATTGGGGGTGTTGGGTTAATACCCGTCAAGGTTTAACTAACACATTTGATATTAAGACTTTCACTAACCGTAACTTGGGGTGGGAGTGAGGAATCCGGAATGGTTACCGGCACATGTGTATTGGGGGAGGTCGGTATCTGAATCAGATCCGACTTCCAAATAAGACTTGTCCTCGGACTCGTCGCCTAGGGTCAAAAAACGACCCGACCACCCGGGCTACTGTCTGAGGTGGGAGGCACATTAAGGATGGAGTGGGGGGATCAAGCCTACATCCCCAACAAATTAAGAAAGGTTGCTTATTGCTGGTGAGTGCACTGCTACCGGCTAGGGTTAACCAAGCTCTACAAAAATAAGCAACCAATTAAGGGCTAACCAGTCTAAGTAGTAGAACAGTTGGCAATTTTAAGATTAAGGAGAATGTGGATCTAAGGAGTTAAGAACTAACTCACTTGTTAAGGGAACGCCTGAGTCGTTCATTTGTATGTGAGCTACTTATGTTCATTGTGGTTTGGTGTTTTATTGCATTTCATATTATGATTGTGATGCTAATCAACTTCCATGCTATCGACAATTAGTCGTCGTAGCCCCGTTAGCTTGGGGGCCATGAGAGGGTCGTACCAGCATTCGTGCTGACCCCCTTTGGGGGCTGTTTTTACACTTGCAGGTAAGCGGCCCATGAAGTCACACCACGAGAGTAGGAGCGGGTAGAGCCTAGGTGGGACTTTATTTTGAGAGTACGGGTAGCGCCTGTGCAACCCGTCTGTTGATAGTTGAAATTGGGAAATATTATGTGGTTTTTGGAGATACTTTTAAAACTCGGTTGGTGTATGTATTCGGATATACGGTTGTAAAATTTAAGAAACAATATTCTTTGTTGATTAGACCGTGGCAAGGTCCTGGTGTAGTTTATTTCCGCTTGTGACGTATGTATTATTTGTTAAGTTGCGATAAACACGATTGGCTTAGGACGGGGTGTTACAAAAAGTGGTTATCAGAGCGTAGTTACGCTCTGATCAAGAAATACCGGACATAAATAAACCACCGAGTTAGGTTATGAGCTAAGATATAAGAATGGGTTAAGGGTGTGTGAGAAGTTAGTGTGAGTAGAGTCAGATGACCACTATTAAGTGTGGATCGTCTTTACCGTCTACAGACGTTATAATTCGTTAACCGAAACAGTGGTGGATACGAAACCTAATGTGAGTTGTGCTTTTCAGATGTCAGGAAGGAGAGGCCGACGCCGTGGTAGAGGCGACGATGCTTCAGAGATACCGGAGAGGGCAGCCGATCGCAGAGATCGTAGCTGCCGTATTAGGGCACATGGGCTATCAGCCTGGTGTGGGTGCACCACTCCACCGCCACAGCCCGGGAACCAAATTGGGTGAAGAGCTTTCGGACCTTCGACCCGTGTCATTTCAGGGGGAGACTGACCCCGCCAAGCTTGAGGCGCGTACATCTCCGAGCTGGAACCGCCTTCGAGACCCTTGACATCCCTGCTGGGATCAAGGTGCGCCTAGCTGTGTTCTACCTGAAGGGGGTAGCAGGCGATTGGTGGAAGCTGGTGAGGGGCCGAGCATGTGGCCATCCAGACTTCGGCTGGGACCAGTACACAGCACTGCTACGAGCAAAGTACTATCCCGCCCATGTCCAGACGAAGAGAGAAGCACTTACAGTTGGATGCGCTTAAGCAGACGGACAAGATGACGGTAGACGAGTATTACTCGGAGTTTACCGCCTTGCTTCGTCTTTGCCAGGTCTTGGATACTTAGACCAGATACTGGTGGACCGCTTCTATGGCGGGCTTAGCCATCGACTCCGCTACGGCATGGGGCCGACGAGTTATACTACCTTGCAGGTAATGAGAATAATTAAATATGAGAAGGTGAATAAGATTGAGATTTGAAGTATAAGAGAAACTAATACACTGGAAAGCAGGGAGTGCTATCATGCGCTGCTAAGGTTGAGATAACCGTCCAGCTGAGGGACGAAGACAATGCCAAGAGAAGAATGCCGGAAAGAGCACCGAGCACCAGGGGCAGGGTGGGTACAAGAAAACAGACAAGTCCAGCCAAGCCCAGAAGAATCAGCACCAAAAGGAAAGGAAGGAAGGAGATGAAGGCTACTGAAGAGCCGCTGAAGTTGACTTATGCTTACGCTGCTAAGCCCCTGCGCTCCAGGGCGCCAAAGGGTAAGGGAAGATATACTTTGGGTGAATTAAGAATGGGTTACAATATTGAGACACAATCACTGATGCCATGCGTAATCAGGTACTGAGACTGGAAAGGAAACCGGTAGTGGCTACCAACGACACTACTATTGCCAGAGGGTGCAACAAGGACCACCCCAGAGTTGACTGTAGGGGGAATAAGGTGGAGTGTAATTCTGCGGTGTTGTGCTCGGGCACCGGGCATATGAGAGTGCTACGGGAACCCGGAGAAGAGAAGATTACAGACCCGGTTTCAAGGTTAAGACTAGGACCGATCAGGGAGCTGGACCTGACGGACATAAGGAGGGTGCAGCAAGCGCGCGAACAAGAATCCACGGGTAGCCCAGAAGTCGGGACCCACACTACACATGGTGGACCGGACGATGAGCCTGAACAACTCCCTCATCGAAGAGCCAGGTACCGCTATAACCACTTAGTAATAAAATTGCCTGCTTACCGCATTACATGCATGCTTTAGTGAATAAATGAGTTAAGTGAGAATAAATAAGATTAGAATTTAAGGGAGATATAACCTATTACCACCTTAAGGAAACTTCAAAATTTGCTATCCAATACCTTCAACACTTAACCTGGAGGACACCAACATCGAAACCCGAGACTTTCAACCGAAAAATGTCAGGTTATCCACCCAGGTATGATTTTATTAAGGGGATACCTGACCCGGAGGCTCAGATAGCCATCATCAGGAGATGCAGTCAACTAGGAGTGGGACCGGGAGGTTTCTATACACGGAGTACCCAGGAGGAGCAAGAATGAAGTTAAAGATGATGAGCTTAGGCAAGGATTAGAACCCGTATGCCAAAGACCACCAAACCACGAGGATACAAGATGGAGTCTCACCACCGGGAATACCCGAAGAGTTCATCCAGTTATTACATAAGTCGTGGAGATCGCTCAGCAGTTGGAAGCTGACCCGATCCAGACATACAAGGACATCTGTATTGTAAACTTCTATGAGAAAGATGGGCGACTAGGACTACATCAGGATAAGGACGAGACAATAGAGTCTCTCGAACGAGGGATACCCGTAGTGTCTTGGTCCATTGAGATGACGTTGAATTCTTTGTACGGCGAGCAGAAGCGTGCGCGACCGTGCTAATAAGTTAGTACTTAGTCTGGGGATGTATTAGTTATGGGAGGAGAATCAAGGATGTTGTACCATGGGGAATTAGAGAATTAAGCTGAATACAAGCACCGTCAGCAGTGATTAATGCGACGCATATGAAACCAGGGAGATTGAACCTAACCTTTAGACAGTATTAGCTATGTAAGATTTGGTATGAGATAAGGAACAAGATGTAAGAGAGAAGCACTGTTGTAAACAGGATGGTTATAATAAAATAACAGTGTTGTTCATATAATTGTTACGACTCTTGTTATACCATCATTACTCATGAAGGCTTGTGAACACAATTAGGTTATTGGACTCGGTACGGAAGGTGCGCTAAGCATACTCACAGAGGCACAGGCCGACGCCAGGTGCGGTACTATCCTCACCGGCACCTTTCCGATTAATGGGATTGAGGCATCTGTTCTCTTCGACTCAGGGGCCTCGCATACCTTTGTTCGGCATCTTTTGCGAGAAGGTTGGGGCTAGACGCGATGAGCTACCCGACTTCACGGTTACGCTCCGTCTAAGGAGAAGGTTCCGTTGTACTCGCTACTACGAGAGCCATTGTCAGAATTAAGGGGGAAGATTTTCCAGTTAGTTTTATGAGTTCAAGAATTGGATTTGATGTTAATTCGGGATGAATTGGTTGGAGCGGCACAAGGGACGTATCCTCCTGCGCCGAGCATCGACTGCTGCTCAGGAGTCCATCTGGGGGGTAACAATATCATACCGCTAGAGGCCCAGAGAGCCTTCGACTAAGATCATCACCGCCATGGACAATGTACAAAGAATGAGAAGGAAGGAAGAAGTATATCTCTGCTATGTCCAGGACATAGAGAGGGACCCCGAGTTCGACCCCGATTTACCTGTAGTGTCGGAGTTCCCCGACCTCTTTCCAGGAACTGCCCGGCATGCCACCCACTCGGGTAGGTAGAGTTCACCATCAAGCTGCTACCTGGTACCGGACCGATAGCCAAGGCACCATACCGTATGGCTCGGTAGATAGAAATGAATGAGTTAAAGGACCAGTGAAAGACTTGTTAGATAAAGGATTTATCAGACCAAGTGTATCACCATGGGGAGCGCCAATTCTCTTCGTGAAGAAGAAGGATGGTAGTCTCCGCCTCTGCATCGCCTATAGAGAGTTGAATGTGAGTGATTGTGAAGAATAAGTATCCACTACCCCGCATTGCCGATCTGTTCGATCAGTTGAAAGGGAGCATCTGTGTTTTCCAGATTGATTCATTTCGGGGTATCATCAGATAGCCATTAAGGAGGGGGATATTGAGAAGATGGCATTCCGGACACGATACGGCCACTATGAGTTCACAGTGATGCCGTTCGGTGTCGAACGCACCGGTGAAATTTATGGATCTGATGAACCGCTTGTTCTGGGAGCAGCTGGACAAGTGGGTTGTGGTATTCATTGACGACATATTGATATACTCGAAATCGAAGACTGAGCACGAGGAACACTTGAGAAGAGTTGGAGATATTGAGGGGAGAACCAGCTATATGCTAAGTTCTCCAAGTGTGAATTTTGGCTTGACCAGGTCTCTTTCCTGGGTCATGTCATCTCAGATGCTGGGATCTCGGTGGATCCAGCAAAGATTGATGCCGTGCGTACCTGGCCGAGACCGAAGACGGTTACCGACATTCGGAGCTTCCTTGGCTTGGCAGGTTACTACCGGCGGTTTGTTAAAGATTTCAGCAAGGTCGCAAAGCCGATGACCAGTCTGGAAGAAGAAAGATGCACCGTTCTTGTGGACGGATGACTGTGAGAGATCATTCCAGAGTTTGAAAGATTCACTGACCACTGGCACCGGTTCTGACCATTCCAGACGGTACGGAGGGCTTTGAGGTTTACTGTGATGCATCCGGCAGAGGGCTAGGTTGCGTGCTCATGCAACATGGCAAGGTGGTGGCATATGCCTCACACCAGTTGAAGAAACATGAGGAGAACTACCCCACACATGATTTAGAGCTGGGAGCTGTAGTCTTCGCTTGAAGATAGGCGCACCATTACTTAACGGGGATAGTGTGACGATCTACACCGATCACAAGAGCTTGAAATATATATTCACTCAGAAGGAGTTGAATCTCAGACAAAGGAGATGGTTAGAATTTCTGAAAGACTATGACATTGACCTCCAATACAAGAAGGGAAGGCCAATGTTGTAGCAGACGCCCTGAGCCGTCGAGCACACTCACTCCATTCGCTAGTCTCTTTCTCCAGCTTGGTTGATGAGGTGCGAGAGGCTCAGAGGGCAGATGAGTATATGATAGAGGTCAGACAGAAGCTGACAGATGGTACCTTTGAGAGTCAGATTTATGACTTCAGACTTCACGACGATGATCTGATCAGACTTAAGGGCCGATTATGCATACCACGGGGCAACACGGATCTGAAAGACCGTATACTTAGAGAATCACACTGTTCTTCAGTTTCCATCCATCCGGGAGCCTCTAAGATGTATAAAGACATGAAGAGATACTTCTGGTGGTCGGGAATGAAGACAGATGTTACTGAGTTCATCTTGAGGTGTCTCACATGCCAGAAGGTAAAATTCGAGCACCGACGACCGGGCGGAATGGTACAGTAAATGCCAGTTCCGGAGTGGAAGTTCCATGATCTCTCCATGGACTTTGTAGTTGGACTCTCACCTACTAGGGGAGGTCTCAACATGATATGGTGGTGGTGGATCGCCTTACCAAAGTAGCCCGATTCATACCGATGAAGGATACTTGGAAGGTGACCAAATTAGCTGAGTTGTTTTGAGAAAGAAATCATGAGACATCACGGGATACCAAAGACCATAGTGTCGGATAGAGATACCAGATTCCTTTCGAGGTACTGGAGAGCTACTAGAGAAGCATTGGGTACAGAACTGAAGCTAAGTACCGCGTTCCATCCTTAGACAATGGTCAGACTGAGCGTACGATTCAGAAACTCGAGGACATGCTGAGGGCATGTGCCTTAGACTTCCAGGGCAGTTGGATTGGAAATTACATCTGATCAAGTTTTCATATAACAACAACTATCACGCTTCGATCAAGATGGCACCTTTTAAGCGTTGTACGGTAGACCATGTCGTACACCGCTCTGCTGGGATGAGTCGAGTGAGACGGTCATTATAGGACAGAATATTTAGAACAAGTTAAGGCTGAAGTCAGCAAATCAGGGAGAATATGAAAGCTGCTCAAGATAGGCAGAAGTCGTATGCTGATGTTCGACGACGTGACCTGGAGTTCGCAGTGGGCGACCGGGTGTTTCTGGGGGTATCACCGATGAAGGGTGTGTTTAGATTTGGGTAGAAGGGCAAGCTGAGCCCTAAATTTGTTGGTCCTTATGAGATTACGGAGCGGGTGGGCCCGGTTGCTTACAGGTTGAATTACCTGCTGAGCTGGGTAAAGGGCATGATTGTTTTCATGTTTCACAGCTAAAGAAATACATGCACACACCCCTCCCATGTGTTAGAACCTGAGAGGTTGACATTAGAACCGAATATGAGATCAGTGGAGATTCCTCAGAGAATCTTGGATAGTAAGACTAGGGACACTCGCCATAAGTCAGTGCGACTGGTGAAGGTTCTCTGGTCTAACCAGGATGTCGAAGAGGCCACGTGGGAATTAGAGGATAAGATGAGATCGAAGTACCCTTCGTTATTTACTGACTAGATCGTCTGTATAGGGTACGGGGCGTACCCCTTTTTAAGGGGGGTAGAGCTTCCTCGCTTTTGAGTTAGGAAACGAACATGTTGTCGTGTTTGGTGTGTGTGTAAGATATGATTGTGTAAATTATTACACTTTTGGTGGTAAGTTTGAGATATGTATAATACTTATGTATTGTAATTGTGGAAGACCTTTGGGCTTGGATGTGTGTGAATGTGAATATAAGATGTGGTGTTAGGATTAGAGAATTGAGTACCGTGAATGATTAAGCATATGTGAACTTGGGCACAAAGTTCTTTTAAGGGGGGTAGATTGAAATACCCCAAACCTAGATATAGTGTTTAGATGATAAAATAAGATGTAAGAAGGCTAAATAATGCCTTAGAAACATTAAGAAACAATTTTTAACCAAAGAAAACACTAGGAAACACCATAAGAGCAATTTAAGCAAAAACGTGCTAAGCTTGGAGAGACTTGGGTGAGCACCCAAATATCATTCTAAGACCTTAGAAATATCCTAAAGGTCAATTTAAATCAATTACCAAAGAAAACCAAGCTCAAAAACAAGTTAAAACACAAATGTGCTCTAAGGAGTCTTAAAGCACATTTTTGAAAAATTGTCTTGTAAATGGGTTTTAAGTGGCTAAATGCCCATGATTACTCCTTAATTAAACTTGTGTACTAATTAGTATCACATTAGGAAGTCTAAATCAATGGGAAATCAAAAATTTCACAATTATGTGCACTAGTTTGTGAATAGTAATCAAATAGTGCCTAGTTTAGTCTTTAGTCAATTAAGTTTAGTTAGTTGGTCAAACAAGACCATGACTAGCTTAATTAAAGGGGGGTGGCCGGTTTTTAAGGTGATGATTCACCACATGATCAAATAAGAAAAGAAAACAAGAGATAAAGTAAAATCTACTATTTGCTTTTAACATAAATAATATATCCCACCTTACTACTCTCTCCTCTTCTCTTCATCTCTCATTCTTTTCCAAACCGGTTTTGTTCATCTTCGTTCCCCTCATCCATTCACATAGAAGACAACCCCATGCTAGCTCCATTTCACTTGCTTGCCAAACACACATCTTAGCTCCAAAATCAAAACTAAACACATTAATCTTCTTAGTTAGCTCAAGCTCCTTCTTCCTATCTTTTCAAAACTTCAAGAGTCTCATTTTGGAGCCAAGGAAACCTGCCATTAGATGAGGAAACTCAAGCTTGGAGACTCCATTAGCTTCTCCATTCTCTTAAGGTAAAGAATATGTAAGAAAATCTAGGTTCCCCCCATTTTTCTCCATAACCGAAAATTTATACTCATGGGGCTTCATGTTTATGCCTTGTTCTAGCTTGTTTTCTATTCTCCAAGGGATAGAGGAGGTTCTTCTGCTTCATATCCAAGGTAAAACAATCAATTTAATACCTTAAAGCACATTTTTAACCTAGGGTTTGTTCCTTAAGGTTAATGCATTATCTAGCACTCATTAGAGTCATTGAATATTGGTTAGAACATTGGCAAGGAGAGTTTGATTGGTGATCGAGATTGTTCAAGAAAAACCTAAGGAGAAAAGTTTGTGGAGCTGGAAAGAACAAGGTAAATTGCTTACCTTAAGGTGTTTTTAATGCATTAAGGGATGGGATATGGATAGGTAACAAGTTTAGCTTAGAGTTTACATTAGGAAAGGGCAATAAACCTAGGAAAAAACAATGATTATACTTGTGAACTTGTGACTAAGGAGCAAATGAGAAAAGGAGATAGTTTAAGAATGTCAAGGTGAATTATAAGAGAACTTATATTGCAATGGAGCCTTGTTGTGTGTATTTGCAGGTCAAAGGCTATATATATTGAGGAAATTCAGTGTTTAAGATTTGTGCATTTAAGGGCCTAAGAGCCAAGCAATTTAAGTTTATGCACTATATTGTGATGTAGTGTAGTTTTCTGTATGATGATGTGTGCTAAGGAGGTTTGATGAGAGTTTGAATGTTGATAGCTATTTGATGGTGAAAAACTAAATGTTTTGGTGTAGCAATATACTAGAGAACCCATGGCAAAATTTAGTGAAAGACCTAAGTGTTTAAGATGTGTTAAGGAGATTTTATGACTAAGAATTTTTTAGGAGTTGTTTTGGTTGAAAAGGAATGAGTCTAAGGTGTTCTAGTGAACTAGGATGACTTAGGTATGTCTATGAGGACCTAGGGGTTACCATGGTGTGAATTTTAGGCACCAAGACCTTGATAAAAGAAATTAGAAGACTTGTGCAAGTTTGATGGGAATAAGGTGTAAGACTTTGAAATGGTTTAGGTGAGAACTAGAGTTTAGAATCTAAGGAAGTTTGATTAATAAGGGTAGAAGTAGAAAGTAGTGTATATGGAGTGGTCAAGGTCTAAGGAGGAGGGAGCATTTGGTTAGTGAATATTCTAGATGAATTGCATGTTAGAAATGTAGGGCAAATAAGTGCTAAGTGTTGGAAGTGTTTGTAAGAATTGAGTAAAAGGTTGAGAAAATCTTTGGAGGTTGTTTAATGAGTTTGGTGGGGGTGTTATGAGGTGGGTTTAATGTGCCAAGATGGTGTAAGACCTAATAGGACACTTGTGGAAGAGTTTAGAATTGAAAGAACAGTTTAAGAGAAAAATCTGTAGTGGACCGACCTAGGGTCCGACCCAGTTTTGGGTCGGTCGGACCATGTTAAGCCAGCCAGAATGTCTCTGGACTGGGCCGACCTAGAGGGTTTTGGGTCGGTCGGCTTAGCTGTGGGTCGGTCGGGCAAAAATTCAACGTAGAAGTTTGTCGCTGGAATGGACCGACCCAGAGGTTTGGGTGGTCGGCGGCTTTAGCTCTGGGTCGGACAGATGGTTTACAAAAGACGGAAAAATTTCTGAGATGGACCGACCCATAAGTTTGGATCGGACGTGGGTCGGTCTAAGAGAATTGTTCGAACCAGAAAATTACTGGGACGGACCGACCCAGGGGTTGGGTCGGTCGGTGGGTCGGTCGACCCTTAACACAAAAAAAAAAGAAAACCTAAGATCAAAGATGTTAATTGGTGTTAGGGTACCCCATTAAGAGGGTAATGATGATTAGGAACCCAAGGACCCGAGGAATTAAGTTAAGTTAAGAATAAACCTTAATGTTTAAAAATTAAGTTAATAGGTTAAGTGGTAAGGGCTTAAGAGGGTGTTAAATGGGGATCTTTAGGGACTAAGTGAGTTAAGTAAGGTGCAAATAACTAATGGCCTAAAAATGAATGAATGTTTTAGGTTTGTGAATTGGGACCCGGAGGAGGTTAAACAAATGACAATCAACGGTGAACGGTACAGTCTTTCTTGTGACCTGCTTGCTAACGAGGTGTCCCTCGCTTGTGTGCTATCTGTTTACTGCTATGACTAAGTCAAGATAAAAGCATGCAACCGGATATATTTGACTCGTTGTGTTTGTGTCTTCTTACACTAACCCACGAAACTTGAGACTTGTTACTACTAAGCTTAGTACTTATTGAGTTAAGGAGAGGATTTGTACATTGGTGGTTGTTGGTTAATACCGTCAAGGTTTAACTAACACATGATATTAAGACTTTCACTAACCGTAACTTGGGGTGGGAGTGAGGAATCCGGAATGGTACCGGCACATGTGTATTGGGGGAGGTCGGTATCTGAATCAGATCCGACTTCCAAATAAGACTTGTCCTCGGACTCGTCGCCTAGGGTCAACAAACCGACCCGACACCCAGGCTACTGTCTGAGGTGGGAGGCACATAAGGATGGGTGGGGGGATCAAGCCTACATCCCCAACAAATTAAGAAAGGTTGCTTATTGCTGGTGGTGCACTGCTACCGGCCCCTGCTACGGCCTAGGGTTAACCAAGCTCTACAAAAATAAGCAACCAATTAAGGGCTAACCAGTCTACTAGTAGAACGTTGGCAATTTTAAGATTAAGGAGATGTGGATCTAAGGAGTTAAGAACTAACTCACTTGTTAAGGGAACGCCTGAGTCGTTCATTTGTATGTGAGCTACTTATGTTCATTGTGGTTTGTTGTTTTATTGCATTTCATATTATGATTGTGATGCTAATCAACTTCCATGCTATCGACAATTAGTCTTCGTAGGACCCGTTAGCTTGGGGGCCACGAGAGGGTCGTACCAGCATTCGTGCTGACCCCCTTGGGGGCTGTTTTTACACTTGCAGGTAAGCGGCCCATGAAGTCACACCACGAGAGTAGGAGCGGGTAGCCCTAGGTGGGACTTTATTTTGAGTACGGGTAGCGCCTGTGCACCCGTCTGTTGATAGTTGAACTGGGAAATATTATGTGGTTTTGGAGATACTTAAAACTCGGTTGGTGTATGTATTTCGGATATACGGTTGTAATATTTAAGAAACGATATTTCTTGTTGATTAGACCGTGGCAAGGTCCTGGTGTTAGTTTATTTCCGCTGCGACGTTTATGTAGATTTGTTAAGTTGTGATAACCACGATTGGCTTAGGACGGGGTGTTACATTGAGTATTTAGAGAATCTGGTTACTCACTTGGAATAACAATGTCCCCAAGCAGGGAATACTAATAGAAAAGTGTAGTTGTATAGTTTGTATATTAGGGTTTGTGTGTAAGAGCGGCAAAGGAAAACTCCATGTATATTCGTATATCGATCAATACAAACTATCGTTCCTTTTATGCTAAGATAAGTAAGTATTAACTCTACTAGATACTAGCAAAAGATAAAGATTACATAGATTCTCCTAAGCATGAATCTAGGAGAATAAAAACTGAAACCAAATAAAAAAATAAATGGACTAATTCCAATATTAAGTGGGCTAAGCCCAATATAAATACAACAAATACTATTCCTGCTGAGTTACCAACAAAATTGGAATAAGCTAAATTCCTGGAATTAGCTTTCTTCGTACCAAATATGAGAATAACTGCGATTACAAGAATTGTAATATTATTTCTTGGTACCAAACTACCCTTAAGGAGAAGTTTGTGTTTTAGGGAAATCAGGAAAAAGAATATTAGTTACGTTATTGTTTTTTAGGCAATTTATTGATTCCTTATATACCATTAAACAATGAGATTTTCTTTCTTTAATACACTTTAATCATTGAGCACTAGATATTACCCGTCAACATTAACCATTGACTGATGACTAGTGGATATTAATCGACGAGCATGGGTTGTCATTAGCTTATAAAGGACCATGACGATCAATGAAAACGAAGATCCACGCTGATTCTCTAACAACGACCAATCTACAGTTTTTTTTCTCTAGGAAAATTATGCAATTATACCAATTTCTAGAAAATAATACTTTGAATGACTTTTTTTTTTATTAAAAAGCAACACATATATACCAAATGTTGTTAAGAAGACTCCGCGAGAGTGAGACGACTTTAGAAATTTACTAGAAACTCCCTGACGTGAGGAGTCTTCTGGACCAAGTGTTTAGAAGACGCCTCAGTAAGCAGCGTTTCACAGATTTGACGACAGGAAGAAGCCTTAAAGGCAAGGGGTTTTTTTGGGTTTTTGCTGAATCAAAACACAAGACTTTAACTTTATAAGATTTCTTTTTTTTTTGTTACTTTAAGTATGTTATCTCAAAGTTGGTTTTGTAGTAAGAATCTTCGTTATAGCTGGTAAATGTTGTTGAAATTTTATCAAATTTTGACAGTAAATGTTGCACATCACTCTAACCAAGTTTCGTTGCATTCGTAACATTTGAAGTAGTGTATAGTTGTAGTCGAATAGTGGTAGAAGAGAAATTTTTTATTTTTATAATATGTTTGGCTTAGTTAAGTATGGTAACATTAAATAAAAATACTACGTGTTGATTGCAAATGATGAAAATTCAATCTAGTTACCCATTTTGAAAATGACTTAGTTAAGTACATATATTTTTTGTGTTTGCTAAAGGCACGACCTATTAAACAGAAAACAATTTATAATTCTGAACTTTAACAACATAAATGAACAATCAGTTGTATCCTCGGTGTTATAGAAAAATTTGGTAAGGGTTTAGACTTGCTCCTCGACCGTTCTTCATGTTTTGATTAATGGTTAATTTAGGTGCGAAGATAGGAAACAAAGAACATAAGAGCTTTACGGGGTCGGTCAAAAAGACTTGATCGATGAGGATTTGATAGAAGTTCAAACTATGAGAGAGATTGGGAGCCTTTTTTTTCCATATTATAGAACATGATTTCTTGATGAAATTCAAACAGTAATCATAGAGTCAATCGGAGGCGCGACCTCCTAGAGCTTATGCCAACGATAAGATCTGCCAATATCTATCTTTTGTTAATTATTTGGCCGAGAATCTTGACATAATCCATGAGACAGTTAAAATCAAGAAAATCCTTCCCGGTGGAGATCTTTGAGCTGAAAGGAATCCTGATAAAATCTTGGAGATAACATTCGACAACACTCGAACCAACCTTCGCTTGTCCGTGGGCTAGGAGCCTGGGCCGATTCTGATTCGAACCAGCATAATCTATACTTGGTATGCGATTGTCTGTGAGCCAAGAAATTTGAGCCGCTTGGCCCACTGTAGGACTTACAAAGCCTACGTAGACGAATGGCCACTGGCTTGGGGGCTCGGGAACACCAGCTGGGGTCACACGGTTCAAATCAGTCCAAAGGCAAAGAAGCGATCAAGCGTGTAATCAAGACATGAGAAAAATACCCTTGATTATTTCCCGATAACACCCAGTTTTGGCAATATTTTTTTGTTATGACTAATTTGCGAACAATGATTGTACACGTATGTGCTGCAACTGTGTCATCATTTTCATCCCTCTTGTTTGGATTCGAGAATACTTGAGTCTTCCCTTATAGTTCAGATGGCGTCAGGATGAGGTACAACCATTATTCCTGCATATGATGGCTAGCTGAACTCATTTCCAAGTGGACTAAAAGGGTCACCATCATATGCGTCAACCATTGTCTTCAGTTTAGAAACAGGGTGCACGTGATTCTCCCACTGCAGCCCCGTTATGTAGCATACATCCATGACATGAGAACATGGGTATTTGAACGTTTGCCACTCACCACATTCACTTGTCATCTCGACCCTTTCGAGCCAAACTCTTCAGCCACATACACCTGGTTGACAGCATGAAAACGACCTACATTGTTACTATTTTACAGTCTCCTATTTTCCTCGATCTGGTTGCCGCATAGTTAGTATACAACGATGTTCCAGCTAGTTTTTGATGTGTATGTGTCAAAATTATCTTTGAAGTATGTAACCAACATGTGTAGTGTGCTCTTTACAATTACGGTGATAGGTAGCAATCTGACGCTTTTTAGTACATTGTTTATGCAATCCACTAAATTTGTTATTGTGCCCCCCATCTTGTGCCGTCATCATTTGCGTGTGACCACTTCTCAAATGGAAGGTCACTAAAAAGAAATGTTTGATGTCTTGGTGTTGGAATAGAAGATGATTGTACCTTCTTTGCACATGATACCTCCTAAATTTGTACGCCGAGTAAAAAATATATTTTTTATTACAAAAGGAAACAATTAAGTTTAGTGAACAAATATATATACTAAAAATGGGGAACCTGTATTAATAAGATACTTCTTCATGTTTTATTGCAAAACCTTGTTTGGAAGTTCGAGGCAATATGTCAAATGTAGTATAAGTAATAACCCAGTGGGGGATGCTAGTAATCATCTGATCCGACAATGCTTATGATAGATGGCACATGGTCAGTAATGATTGACACATTGGCTCTTGATCACATGAAGTCTTACCTTGTCGAGGAAGTACTTCCAAGAAGATAAGTAAGTCTTCATACTCGACTATAGCAAACACAATAGGTATTACTTTGTTGTATCCGTCTTTTGTCACTGCTATTGAAATACCCCAAACCTTAATATTAATGAAATATATAATTAGGATATACTAAGGCTATAACATGCCTTAGAAACATTAGAAGAAGTGTTAAACAACAATTTACACCAAAACATGCTTTAGGAACAATTAGAGCAAAAGGTGTTTTAAAGAACACAAATAAATTAGGGAGCTACAAATAAGTTCCCAAGAGATTTCAAATGTGAATAACTCTAAGATTAGTAATACACATTAAGCGAAATTAGCGTTTAAACCGAAAACGCACCTTAGAGCACAAAAAATGTGCTTTAAAGGAAAATGTGCTTTAAGCATGTATAACATGGAAAGAAAAGGCTAATGAGCCTAAATACCAATAAGGAATAAGGGAACAAAAATTAAATGATCATAGGAGCCATAGCATATACACACAAATTAAGTATACAAGTCCACACAAAAACCGGTACTAAACTGACGAAAGTCAAGGAGAAACCACTAAACGACTTGGTTTAAATTGGAATTAGCAACATGCTATTTCATGAACAAAGTTTCTAAAGGTTGTAAATGTACTAAGAACACATTTAAACTAGCCAAAACCAAATTGCATAATCAATGTGAACCCGGAAGCACAAAAAAAGGTTTTAAGGCATTTTTGGCCTTGTAACATACCTATCACATGGTATAAGTCATTATGAACGAGTTTAATACATAAAATGTTACATAATATAAGAGGAAAACAAAAAAAAATCAGATCAAATGAGGCATATGCTGGCCGACCTCAAATGGTGAGTCACCATGTCCAAATACTTTATTTTTCTACTATTTCAACAACCAAGACTTATTTGAATTGCCATATCATCTTGTCCCCTTGGTAAATAATTAATGAGACTCTTACCTGTCAATGAGAGCTCCCAAATTCGTATCTCATCCTCTCTTTGAAGAAACAACACAAAAAAACTCCATGTTCTTAGATTTAAGCCTTAAAGAACACTTGTCTGGTAAATCATAGAAATCATAACTTTCTCGTCCTAGCTCCAAATCACAAGCTTGATAGCTCGTTGGAATCCTATTTTCAAGAGCTTTAAAACCATAGCTCATGAGCCCCCAGATTCTCAGAAAAAACCACGAAGAAGTGCCTTTGATTCTCGAGGTAAACATTGCCTTCTTGAAAACTTCTTGTTCTTTGGTTTTGTTACAGCCGATTGGCATGGGATACTAACCCATCTTATTCTTCATCTTTTTGTATAATTTTGGAGCCAATTTCTCTAGCAAATTGCTGTCAAAATTTCTAAGGAAATCAAGCTTAAATATTAAGCTAATGGTTAATATACAAGGTAAATCCTACAACTACCTATTTCAAGGTTCTAATTGTTGATCTATATATGATCTAACATATTTTTATCTTATTATTTATTGCCGAAATTGTGGTGATTAATATTCAGTTTTTAGCTTATTAAAAGTTAATGTTTACTAAATCTAAGAATAGATTTATACTCCTTATGATATAAGCTTCAATTTAAGCTATCATAATATACAAGAAAAATTCATATACTATAATTTATATGGTGGCCGAAAATTAGGAGGTTATATATGAGTTAAAAAAGTTATCTAACTTAGTTAAATTAAAGAATTAGTATAATTAAGAGTAATATGTAAGATTTGAGAAGTTTAGGTTACATAATAGCAAGGCCAAAAATATATATTAGTTAATATGTATTTTTGAGAGTTTAAGTGATGAGAAAATAATTGTAGAATTAAGTTTACAATTTATAAAGAGTTTAAGTGTTATAAGGAATTTATAAGGTTTTGCTATATTTAAGGATAATAAAAGATGGTATTTATATACTATAACATTAGATAATTAAATCTGGTGATTTAGAGATGTATTTAAAATGATTTTTGATGTTCAAAAATCTGTAGGAAAATTAGTTACGAAAATTAGAAATTAATTAGAGTTAAATTGGTTAATAAATGACTTAGGATAAAAGAAAGACCACAAGGGTAAAATGGTAATTTCTCTGGTCAAACGTGGTCAAACTTGGTCAAAGTCAAGACAGTTTGTAAAATGTTTAGAGGAGCTAGAATAAAATTGGTAGCAAAAGATTAGATATTAAAAGGATAAAGGAATAAAAAGTTAAGTTAAATTAACTTTAGGGGGTAATTTTGTAAATTATGGAAAGTTAGGGGGTTTGACCATAAAAGACTGGTCAAACTTGGGTATATTTTGGTAATTGACCAAAAGTATAAAAGAAATTAATTAAGAAAGACTTTGGAAGAAATTAGAAATAAAAATAACAAGTTTAGAACTTATTATGGTAAAATAGAGATTAAGAGAAAACTATGGGCAAGTAATGTAAATAACACATTTTTATGTGTTTAGAAGGTTAAGGAAATTAAATAAAGAATTTAGAAACAAGTTGTAAAAGAAACAGAGTTAAGACGGGGCTAAACGAGACCCGTATATAAATTAAGGTATACGAGGGGTATACCCGTAATTTAAGAAGTATAGGAGAAATCAATACTTAAAGTATTTTGATGAAAATACAAGTTATATTGGAAAAAGAAATAAATACGTATTGATACGGAGTATCATACGGGCATATATATATACGTAATTTTGGTATACATGGAAAATACCCGTATACATGAATAGTACCCGTATACATGAATAGTAAATACGTATACATGAATAGTAATACGTATAAATGAATAGTAAATACGTATACATGAATAGTAAATACGTATACATGAATAGTAAATACATATGCATGAATAGAATACGATATATGAATAGTCAAATACGAGACGTATACGTGAATAGTGAAATACGGTGAATAGTAAATACGAGGCGTATAAATGAATAGTAGAATACGAGACCGTATAAATGAATAGTAGTGAAAAATACAAAACCTAATACAAGGACCGTATAAGTCTAAAGTTGCTAACTGTGCAACTAAATAACTGCTAACGACGTTAGTATGTTAATAAATTAGAATTGAGCTTGAAAACGCTCCTAAATGAACGAACCCGTTTAACGGTATACTAGTATACCCGGGTTAACCTAGGAAGAGGTTTAAGTTGAAAAGAGAACCAGATTAGTTCTAAGACACAAGATACTAATACTAGTTCTGGTTACAGATCTAGATAAGTCAGAGGCGTTCGGCGGATTAGGCGAACGAGGGATTAAGAGCTAGCCAGTCTCCGGTGTACGGTATGGGATTCTTGTAGCTTGTTTGCTAACGAGGTCTACCTCGGTTTGTGTGCTATGTGTTATTGTGATACGACCAAACAGGATTAAGCATAAAACCGATTTATTGTATTGTTGTTGTGCGTACTTTGCACACTAACACGATTTGATCAGAGCTTGTTCATTAACTATGTTTTAATAACAATTGTATAGGTTACAAATATTCCCTATTGTTAGTTGGTTAATACCGAGAGAGGTTTAACTAACCAATTGTCAAAGAGACTTCAGCTAACTGGAACTTGGGGAGAGAGGAATCCGGGACTGACTCCGGTCATGCATGTTCAGGTTAGGAGGTCGGCATCTGTATCAGATCTGTCTTCCGCCTAAGGTCGACAAATTGACCCGACCATCTCGAGTGAACAGTTCGAGATGGGAGGCAAATTCAGGAGGCGTAGGAGGGTCAAGCCTACACCCCTCATAACTTAAGAATTAATGTTTATTAAACCAATGGAGCTAATAACTCATTGGCTAGGGTTACCTTGACCCGACAAAATAAACAATTCAGTTAGAGAACAACCAGTTTATTAAGAGAACGGTTGACACTTACAAGGTATGGTCAAACACGAGAACTAAACAATTCTCAGGCCTTAGGAGTTAGGGATCTAACTTACTCATTAATGGGCGTCCATTACGACATTTGATTTATTTGAGCTGTGAATGTTTCACATAAATGTGTTGTTTGTTATCGTACTTCTTATTGTTACTTGTATGAATAAACAATTGCATGAATACGACAAAGTAGTCGTGTGTAACCCTATTAGCTTGTGGGCTGCACGTTTTCTATACCAGCCATGTGCTGAGCCCCTTGGAGCCTGTGATTTAAACTTTGCAGGTAGGTACCAGACGAGGACTCAACCTTAGAGTGGGAGCGGGTAGAGTACTTCGGTTGTTTTTACATTTGTTACACGAGTTGTGCAGTACACTCGTTTAGTAATTGATGAGATGTTAGTATGATGTTTTAGGATATGAGATACTCGGTATAAGTTGTGGTTTATGAATTGTAATGTTTTAGATGCTCGAGTAATTATCCGGTTAGTCAGACCGTGACTTGTTAGAGAATAGGCCTAGTTAGTCACGTGGGTGACTAACGGCGGTAACACCAATTTAGTAGAACTTTTCCGCTGCGTTGTTAATGTACGAGATGGACTTAGGGCGACGATCATTGTATTTAGAGATGGGGTGTTACAGCTATCAAAAGCCTGCCTTTGAACTTACCATATAAATGTGTTCCATCTATCTGCATCATGGGTTTGAAGTGTTGAAACACAGATATGCATGGCCCAAAAGCCTAAAAACACTGTTGGAAGTGTTTCACTGTCTTGTCTAGGTGTTGTCCTCATAACCTAGAATTGTCTTCAAGTTAACAATTGAACGTGGTATGAGTTGTTTGATGGCCACGAGAAACCTTGGTAGCTCAACGTATGACTCCACCCAATCTCCATATATCTTCCATAATGCTTCACACCTAGCTAGCTTTTTTGTAGGATACAGTGCAATGTTAAGTCAAGTCCCATTAAGATTTTTATGATAGCAAATTTTCCTTGTGGTTTAATATGCTTGTTTAAGTGTTTCACAAATATGGGTTCTTAGGATCGCTTGTATGCAAGGTTATAAGCTGGTTCTATGGTTTGACTAGTGCCCAATTGAAATACCTGACCTTAAATATAGTGATTAAAATTATCCTAATAGGTATTTAAGGGCTTAATGGTGCTTAAGTAATGTTGGAAAGGAAGAATAAATCCAAAAGAAATAAAGGAACGCTTAAAAAAGCGAAAAACGCTAAATAAGCGTTAAAAACCATAGGAGGTATGAGACCTCGGTTAGTGTATTATGGATTCCTAGGACTTAATAAGGCCAAAATAATATAAGGGAACAAATCCCGAAGAAAACAGATCCTTAAAATGGATTAAAAGCATAAATGAACCTTAAAGCACATTTTTCGAGGAAACCGGAAAACAAAACGACTTTAAGCGGGTCAAATAGACTCGTAACAATTTTGGTCAACCAAATAGTCATTAATAAATATTAATGAAGGTCTAGAACCAATAAAATCAATTAAACGAGAAAATAGTAAAACTGTCAAAAACAGGAAGTTGTGGGGGTGAAAGCATAAATAAACCAAACTAGTGTGTCCACTATTGCAAATAAAATTTTAAAACCCCATGTGAGGCTGTGTGTGAGCCGGCTTCTACTCCCCCTCTCTATTTTAATCATTCCTAATTTGCTATAGGACAACACAATAAAGTAAAGCAAAAACAAATAAAACTTACTTTATGCATTCTCTCTCCTACTCCCTCTCATTCTCTAAGTACTGCACCTCTCTCTCATTTTCTTCCTCCTCAAGCTGCCAACAATGGCGATTTGCAAAACCCTCCAGCCCTCTCCCTTCTCTCCTCTTGTTAAGTACTCAAACCTTCACCAAAAATTACAAAATTTGTACCATTGCATTCCCCTCATCAAGGTGAACATCTCTCTCTTTTCCAAATTCGAAAATGCCCATTTTCATCTCCATGGGTGTTCTTGCTTTTGAAGATGAAGGCCACCATTATAAGCCTCTTCTTCACCTTTTTGGTCTAAGGTAAAAAGAAATCCAAAAACACTAATATTTCTTGCTCTCATTTACAAAATAGAAATTTCTAAGTTGGAGCTTCTATTCCTTGTTTGCCCAGCCGATTTTGGCTTCCTTTGAAGGGTGGAAATCCTACTCATGTTGCTATTCTACACTCCTTCTACATACTTGCAAGGTAATGCACTTCCTAAACCCTAAAATTTACCTTAAGGCTTTGAAGATAATTTAAGGACTAGTTTTGTATTGAAATGGGGTTATATATCAATGGGCTGTAGCTTTAAAGGATTGAATCTCCCTAACCGGTGGGAAGAAAAGAAAAGAAAAGAAAGAATGGAGGAAGAAAGGAGAAGGAAAGAAAGGCGAGTAGAAAAGAACAAGGTAAATTACACTCACCTTGTGTAGTTTTTGTATGTGTATTGTAACAGATTTTTAGTAGTTTAAAATGAGCATTGTAAATGGAATTGAGTAGTGCTATAATGTGGAAGGATACCAAAAATGTTTTAAAGCTTTAGAAGACATTTAAAAGCTTGTACAAACCTTGAGGAAAGAAATGGTATGTGCAGGAATTAAACGAGTGTTTAGTGCCTAGTACTGTGTTGGAGAATCGTATATTGGTGCTACTGATAAACAGGTGATATGGGTAGCATTGAATGAGTAAATTTATGTGGTGAGAATACTTAGGAATGTAGGGAAACTCTGTCAAATTTTGGTTAGAAATTTAGTGGACTTAAGTGTGTGTGTGACAGGGAGAACATGGATATGTTCAGGGAAGAAAATGTGTGGTTATTACCTTGGTTTGTATTAGGAGGAAGGGATGTAGTTGAGTAGAACTTTAATGGAGCAAGGCAAGTTGTTTAACTAGTTGTGCTAGGTGAAGAATCATGTAGCTACGTGAGAAGAAGAAGAGAGGAAAAATCTGTAGCAGCAAATGAGGGGAGAGAAAAACTAACATGAGGAAAAAAAATAGCAGGGAAAACGTGTGGGTTAGCAGTGGTTGAGTGATGAGTTTGATGATTGAACTAGAGTAGCTTAGAGTGTCTTTGTAGTGTTAAAATGTGCTAGATTATATGTAGAAAGCTTGGGGAAGAAGTTGGTAAAAGATTGAAGTTGAAACAAAGCTTTAAAACTTGAAATTTGCAACACACTAGATTGGTCCTGGTTTGCAAACAAGTACACAAACCAAGACCACCTCTTAAACTTGGCAGAATGCCTTCTCGCTGGAATGGTCCTGGTTTGCAAACAAGTACGCAAACCAGGACCACCTCAAAAACTTGACAGAAAGTATCGCTGAAGGATGGTCCGGGTTTGCAAACAAGTACACAAACCCGGACCACCTTAAAAATACGACAAAAAGTTTTCTAAAGTGATGGTCCGGGTTTGTAAACTGGTACACAAACCCGGACCACCATAAAAACTTGACAGAACGTTCCCAAAGTGTTGGTCCGGGTTTACAAACTCGGACACAACCCCGACCAACACAAAAATGCTACAGAAAGTGTAAAAATGGAATTTTAAGATGGGGAATTGAGTGGTAATGATAGTATAAGGTAATTAGTACTTAATTAATGATGTTTAAAGGTCATTAAGGGTATGAACAAGTTTTAAAAGTAATGAAGAGTAAGTAAACAATGTGTAAATGTAAGAATTGTAAAGACATAGTAACTATAAGTCGGGAAATATAAAAGATGAAACGAGTTAAGTTAATTATAGTTAATAAACCGCTCGATCGCATGTATGTGATAGGATTTGATTAGTCGAACACCGAAGAGGAGTCAGTGAGTCCAAATCAACGGTGAAAGGTATGATTTCTTCATGCTCTGTATCCTAACCTGGTTACCCCGATTTGTGTGCTTATTTGAGCACCTAAATAAGATAAATGCATAAATCGGACTATATTGCACTTACTTGTGCTTGTTTATATTGTTCTTGGTATATTTCTCTTAAACAATAGTTTGTATAATTCATGAAAAGAATGAATGATGATGGAGTGAATTTGTATCTTGTATTGTACTTGCGTAATGTATTGTATTTTGTATGGATGTGTATATGAACAATGTATTGTGTATGTGCCTTGGATGTGTGACTTCTACTAATTCCTAACTACCTAACTCCTAACGTAAGTATTGAGTAAATTGGAATGAGTAGAAGTCCGATATAGTTTCGGCCACGCGTGAGGATGAGGAGACACAAGAGGTTGGATCCGATTCCTGGTTCTTTAACTGGTCCACGGCCCAAACCCTTAAATGGGTAGCATCCTGGATTGGTGAACCAAGTAAGCCTGGTGGTGGGACGGTGTAGTCCCTGCCTGGAGGTCCCGACGACTTGACTTGAGTAAGTAGTAAAGTAAAGTAATAGTATTGTATGTGTAATGGTCTTGGCTGGTGTAAGTCATTGACCCCGAGTAAAAGATAATCTCCACCCGATTAACCCAGGTGGACCAATGAAGCTAACAAGTACGGTGTATTGAGAATGTATGGTGTATGTATTGCGTATGTGTATTTCGGAAGAAGGTAAGTATGTATTGGATGGCTTGTATTGTATTCCTTGTATGTAATGAAGTGTGTAAATGTATTCCTTGCGTAAAGTATTGTAGTATTGTGTATAAGAGCATGTATGAATGTATGTTTGAATAAAATGAATTGCATGTATTCGACCAAGTGGTCGGCGTACCCTCGCTAGTACGCGGGGTATGCGGAAGTCATATTCAGCGTAAGCTGACCCCCTAGGGGGAACGTTTTTAGTGTGCAGGTACCCAAAGCGGATATGGTCAAGGTAAGAGACCGGTGGCTACACTTGGATAGTTAGAAGTAGAATGTAGAAGCTTTCTAAGTGGCACACCCCTTGTACTTAGAAAGTAAGTAATTTGTGAGGAATGAGTAGTGGTTAGACTCTTAATGAGTATCTATGAAATTGAAAGAGGTGTTGTATTTGTATAAGGATCTTAGTAAACTCGGTGTATTACATGTATTGAACTTATGGAGTATTGTAATGAATGGGAAGTTCTAGTTAGAGCTGATCATAATGTGTCCGGCCGGCAGCCCGGTCCGACCCGGCCCGTAAAAAAGCCTGACGTGCCCGAACCCGATAGGGCTTCCGGGCGGGCCTGGACATAAAATTAGGCCCGAAAAAAAACCGGGCCGGGCCGCGGCACATTTTTGAGCCCGTGGGCAAGCCCGGCCCGACCCGATTTTATATTATTTATTATTATATTTTTAAAATGTAATATATACATATTTAATTTTAATATAATATATACAAAATATTATATAATATAAATTTTAAATAAGTTATATATATAATATATTAATTTTAAATAAGTTATATATATAATATATAAATCTATATTAAAATATATTAATTTTAAATTGTTTTTATTAATTTATATTAAAAAAATTAAAAAACCGGGCCGGGCTTCGGCAAAGTCTGGAAAAAACCGGGCCTAGCCCGGCCCGAGCATGTAAAAAACCGGGCTTGGTTTTTGAAAATAGGCCTGACTGGCCATATAATTTTCCTCTGGCCCGGCCCGAACCCGGCCCGCCCGCCCGAATGATCACCTCTAGTTCTAGTATTTGATTTGGTAATTGGAGTATGTATCGTAAGTGTGTAGTACTCGGATATTCCGGTCCATCAGACCGATGCTGTATGTAGTAGTAGGAGTAGCCTTATTAGTCACGTGGGTGGCTAACGGCATTGTATCACCCACCGTTGAGTATGTAAGTATCCGCTGCGTGAGTCTGGATTGTATAAGGAGTTTGGACGGTAGTGACAGTATTAGCGGTAGGGGTGTTACACCAATAGTTTGGCACCTGTCCACGATTGCTCAGGGCAAGGCTCGATGATAGCCGACAAGAACACTCACTTAGAAATAAAGCCAGAAAGAAATGTTAAAGTCATTCACACTCTCCAGCATGCTTCACACGTCAACCTGCATAATTTGATCTCCTAAGATTAAATGTTCAGACGCGTGGGAGACAAGGAAGGAAGAAGACAAACACATGGCAGAAAAAGCAGCTATCGCTTTCTGCTTTTTTGTTTGTTGAAACACCCCTAATAATTAAAACACATGAAACCATGAATATGTGTGGTATGTTTAACTAACGGTCACATTAATGTATAATTGTACTACAACTTATACCCTAAGATACTAAAGGACACACATATGTCCATGAATATGATAGC
>CM041780.1:229678408-229844011 GCA_023374045.1 Limonium bicolor | reverse complement strand
AAGTCACATTGTAATATAAGTAATTGGTGCTCTTCGGTTTCGGAATTAATAAATACAATTGAGTAAACTAAATTAGTCCATGTTAGGACCTTCGTACACGAAGCAGGTGTAATGCATTATGCAACCTGAAAATATGAAGTACTCGTCGACATATAACGATTGTACGAAATAACATATGTTACGAGAATATAATATGCGAACTACGTTATTGGATACAAACATGTACGGATAACATTATAATATAAATAATTGTACTCAGTGATCTATATTCCTTGCCCCTGATAATAAATTAATTATCTACAACTACTTAACCTTATTACGAGACAACACCTACGAACTACTTGATTTTGTTATAAGGAAATGATGAATCAGACCCCTCATGTAAAAAAAAAAACGGAAACAACTTTGCAAGTTTCCACTAACCCCATGTGACTACCCACTCAGCCACTTAATTATCCACTCAACACTTAACCACCCACTCAGCCTTCATTTGCTACCGGTAAACCGATGCAATTCCCCCTTTCTCGCTTGACTGCCTTCCACATTTCCACCTAGATTTAAACCTCTTAAAGTTTCCCCTGCATGTCCGAAGCGAGGAATATTTACCGGTCTTGGAGATCTGAAAAAAAAACACTAGTCCATCCATCAAGGCAAATCGATACTTAATCCCCCTTTTCATTCTCCAACTTATTTTTTCTTATCCGAAAATCCTGCTATGCAACTCCCTTCCCCTTCTGTTCTTCATACATGAAATTCTCTGGAAATGTCCCTATGAAGCATGCCGAGAACCCTCAAGAAGACCCACTCCACTTCAGCTTGATCTTGGAGCAAGGTGAGGCCTCTAACCCGTTTGTTTCATCTCTACCTTCTCTATTTATTTTAATTGGTCCGAAAGCACCCCCAACTCACCTAGCTCTCTTCTTCTCCATGCCTGATTATTTGCATGCAACCCTTCTCTTCTAATCTCCAAAGGGCCTCGAGCAAGAATCGGCTCCAGGAACTTCCGAAAGAAAGTGCATCGAACTCCTTCAGAAGTTAGCCAAAAATCGGTCTGCAAAAACCCTTCCATGGTGAGGTTCTACCGGTTCTGTTTTGTTGCCTTTTTTCTGTTTTCTTCTCCCTACTCCTTTCTGTCGAAACTTCATACTTAATCCCTCTAATCTTCTACATTCTTCCACGGAGGACCCTGCATGCAACCGCCATGGTAGCATTCTCTGGAAAAACTGTAAACCGAATTCCTTCCAAGATCCCTCAAAGGTAAGAGTAAATAACCGGAAACCTGACTTTTAAAACTCCTCCCATCCCCTCTGTCGGTTGTCTGAATGTCAAAGTGTGACTCCCTCTCTTGTCTATCTTTGCATGCGCAAAACTTGTTGTGAAAACCTCCTCAAGTTGCACCGAGAATCATCCAGAAACCCATCCTCAATCTGTCCCAAAAATCGGACCCAAGGTGAGGCCACAAATAGTCTCGATCCTTGTTTTATCCTCTCCGTTTTAGCGCCATGAAATACATTTGCTTACTCGCCCTTTCTCTTCTTTTGTTCTGCCAAAAAAAAATTGTTATGTGGGTGCTCCCAGCAGGTCGAGGCATCCTAGAGCACAACCGCCTCAACTGTCCTTGAAAGTTACCCCAAGGTAATTCCGCTAAACACTTGCGCATACCCAGGAAACTCAATCATCGTTGCTGTAAAATATAAGTATCTACATGGGAAGTTGATCTCAGTGGCTGTCTGTGTAGGGCCGAAAACTCCTGAGGAAAGCTAAGAAATTACCCAGGAAATACAACCCCAAAACCCCAAGGTTGTAACTCAAACTCTTACCTAAAACTATGCTTGATATTGTGTAAGATTCTGTTCGATGTATGTTAATAAATCTGGTAACAATCTGCTGGAGTAACCTATGAGTTGTAAGGTTAACGTAATGGCTAACTGGTGGTCTGAACTCCAGATTTTTAATAAGCTAAAACCGTGCCTAAGAGTTACCGAAAACAAGTGGGAAAGATCCATTATTTTAAGCTAGTACTTACTAAGCCAAATCTGATTATATGCTGGTTTGGATAGATTAGCAAAGATATGTTTTTGAGAGCTATTGCTGAGTGGTAATTCTTGTCCTGGTTGCCATGAAGTGTGGTGTTATTCTGGGAAGTTTGAGTGTTTGTGACCTGTAAATAATGTTAAGAGAATGGTGAAAAATGTCACTAAGTAACCAAAAGAAAGTGCCTAGTCAAAATTGTATGATGCCTAAGTGTCAGGTGTTGAAGATTTGATTAAATAAATGCCAACAAAACGGAATGTGTTCTGCATATTTTCGACAGAAACTAGGCTTGGAATGGAATTAGGAATTGTCACATTTAATGCCTAAGATGTCCTAGGAGGTTAGGAATGTCAATCTGATATTGCTAGATGGTTAGTAGGCAGAACAACAAGCTTTAAGAAGTTTAAGTCTTGCATGAATCGGCCGAAACTTGTGAGAGTGTCCCATGTGTAACGAACTAGTAAGTTACTTAGGAGAGTATGTCATTAACTGCCCAGGAAAGAAACCGATTATGAAATGTAGTAAAAGGCTAGGGAAAAAATCTAGTTAACTAATGAACAGAAGGGCGATTTTTAAAATGTGGAAATCTTATCAGATCAAATCTGAGATGTATATGTTTAGGTTCTGAGAAGTTTGAGGGCTATTATCATGAGAATAATGTTGGGAGAGTGGGGGAAAACATGGCTAAAATGGACTAGTAATTTCATGTGAAAATCAGGTTAGAAATGTGCTAGCAAAAGGACAAGGAAAACTGATGTACTTAAATTGTAAATTTGGTACGCTTTTTGCTGAAATGGAGTGCTGTGTTGTCCAGGAAGTATTAGAAGGATAGATTAAGGGAGTGATCGCTGATGCCTTGGAATAGTCTTAAGCTTAAAACCCTTTTTAAACACTTGACTAAATGGGTGGACATTGGGGGAAAAATAGAGGTTAGTTAAGGAACTAAAAGACGGATTGAAGAGGAGATAAACCTATTATTGTTTTTAGTTGCTGCATTTCAGTATAACAGATTTTAAGTAGGCGTATAAGAGTGGTATTGACTGGTTGCTGCGTCTAAAACATTACTAAGGCACCCCACTAAGTCTGTACACAGTTGGGAAGGGTTATAAATGCGTGGTGTCTAAAGAGAGTGAGGTTATATGAGTAAGTACACAACAACTAATGTTATTAAAACCTACAACTTGTAATCTTTGTATGTTAGTAATCAGAGGTGTTATGAGTGGAGTATGAGCGCAACAAAGGACCTAGGTCAAGACTAGTGAACTAGGAAGTGATGTCATAAGATTCTAAATAAGATAATCCAGCAAAACCAGGTTTGATAAGGAAGTATTGGGCGTAGACAACTTAACCACATTAGTACCAAAAAAAAAAAACAAACCGATGTAGTAATCTGAAAACCTGGATAGGAATTAGATATGGATGGTAGGTCAAACCTGTCACCTATTACACTAAACGAAGACCCAAGCTTAGGACCCATTTAACCGGTGAAAATGAAAATGTATGTTGAGGTTTAGGGGATAAAGCTGTAACATAGTAAGGTTAACTAGTAATCTTTGGAAATACAATGTCTACTCGGTCATAGTAAGAATTAAGGGAAGGAGGAGTAGGATCAGAACAGCCTAGGTAGAATTAAGACGTTAACCGAAATAGGAAGGGGAATAAATGAATGGTATAAGTTAGTATATGAATTGGAATAAAATGATGACTTAAGAATTTACTAGAGTTTAAACGTTAGTTCCTAAGCCTTAGGGGTGAGATTAATAATATGGGAGTCTAGGATTATAATAAGGTAAACTTGAGAGATTCTAGGACGAAAATGAAAGGGGTTAGAGAATTGAAGGGCCGAATGTGCACTAAAAAGGGAATGGATTGGAACTAAGACTAGTTAAGGAAATCAAACCAAAATTAAATAAGGTGGAACACAAAAAAGGTGTTTCAGCTTTCTGTAACAAGTGCTCTCGGTATAAACGAATTACAGAGGTGGTAAATAAGATGTAGTGGCCTGTTAATGAATCTACAACATTGCTATTATTCTGAACCAGTTAAGAGAAGCAGTGAAGAGAAGTGTAATACACCGGTTGGTGTGAGTTGAAGCCCGGTACTAATGAGTGTTGAGGGTTCAGGTTATGGTTCCGTAAATATTGGGTGAATGTGTCGGGGAGATAATACTAAGGCACTATGGAAGGATGTCACAAGAGTTTTTAACTAATCAGTTAAGTCAAAACCAGTTAATAGTTAAGTGCTTGGGTGTTGAAAACTTCACGAAATGTGATTAGGAATAATCTTAGAGAATACAGGAGGATCATATTGGGACAAGTCCGAGTTACCTTAAATGTTACTGGTTGGCTAAAACAATGGATCCAAACCAAACGGATAAAGTAGGTCAAACGTTGGTAACTATAATACCTAAGACTAGGCCAAACATTATGAATAGAACTACGAACAATAACGCATGATCGAACGATCTAACCTGTTCGAATAATCATTACAGGAGTGAGTCCCACGAGCAGCGGGGAACCCTTTGTGCAAGTATCCGTGACAACTAATATAAGGTATGGATATGTGTGGTCCGTATGTTGCCGTGTTACACGGCTTGTGTGCTGTGTGCTTTGTTTGACAATGACATAAGACTAAAGCATGAAAATTGGATTGCTTGTTGTGACTTGCTTAAATGCTTGTATATAACATTGTTGCATATTACTTGCGCGCACACAGTAGTTTAGTCCCTTTCTCATTTATGGAGCTTTGAGATGAAGCTTGACGAACTAAGTAAACAAAACCAAAGAACTATACATTGAGAAAACTCCTTTCTAACTATAGAGGACTCCTAAGGACACCCACTATGGTGTCAAGATATTTATGATAAGTGAATACCCTATTGAGGACTACTATCGACACCCACAATGGTGTCAAGCTGACAAGAAAAAGATATATAATAAGTAAGTACCAGCTGATGGATCATATGGATAATCCGGGAAGAAGGATTCTCGGGCCGCGCGGTTTGGACGCGGGAGTTGGTATCTGCATCAGATCCTTTGACTGACTAATCTGAAGAGCTGTCCTGGGGTCTAGAGATGACCTCTCTTCCTCGATGTATGACGCCGGGACTGGAGGATTAGCGAGCACACCCTGGGGTCTAGAGATGACCCCTCTTTCTAGACATATGACGCCGGGAATGGAGGAGTGGCTATGGAGAAGACGTTCTCCAAATTGTGGTGATAAGAGAATTCACAAAATAATCCTTAAAGAAACAAGGAATGATTAGCACCCACATAATAGAGTCTCGGGATCTAATCTATATCCCCTGACTCGGTGCCAGAGAATATAGGAAGACCTGTGTAATGAGACCAAGAAAATAAGGAAACAATTCACAAACGTGATCCTTTAAGAAACAAGAGCTGAATAGTACCTACATAATAAAGTCTCGGGGTCTAACCTATATCCCTTGACTCGGTGCAAGCAAAGGAAGGTAAACTTGTGTAATGCGAAAAAGAAAACCAATAAGTAATCTCCTTAATGATCCCATAGTGAGGATCGCCGGTATAATATACCTACGCACACGTCCTATTAAGTACTTGATTGTTGTTGCTACATTAACAGCTTATTGTGCTGGGTGGCGTGTTTGACGTTGCTATGCTACTTGCATGTTGTGCTTGGTTGCTTGTTGAGATTGATATGCTACCTTAAAGTGTGTATGATATCATGATGTGTTGTGGTGTGCTTTACTGCTCTGTTATAGCATGTAAATTGGAATTAATAATATTCGACCAAGTCCAAGTAGTCGTGTAACCCGGCAACATACGGGCTACACATATTCATACTCAGCGTAGTTTACTGAGTCCTTTACAACCCAATTTTTTTTCAGGTATTGAGCCGGACGGTAACAGAGTGTAGGCGGGATGGCTACTTGGGGGTAGTTCATCAGGGCAAAATTTTGAGTTGTAGTAGTCTGTTTAATATATGGGTTGTTACTAAACCCGAGATGTAATTTCCAGTTTATGATTTGGTAATTTTGTTGTAGACACTCGGTATTTGGGAATTGTAATTTATGTTGTATATGAGTTTTTGGTAGAGGGCTGTTTCCAGTCATGCAGACCGTAACTTGGTGTAGGTAGAATGGTCGTGTCAACCACGTGGGTGGTTGGCGTCTGTAGCACCCGAATAAAGTTCGAAACCGCTGCGTAGACTTCTTCAGTTAATGTTAGGCGCGTCATTTAATTGCTGGTTGTGATTCGGGGGTGTTACAGAAAGTGGTATCAGAGCGTAGTTACGCTCTGGTGACTGTAACAGGAAATACCGAGTTTAGGAATGCTAACAGTGAGTTAAGGGTTGTGGGAAGTACGTGAGGCACGTTAGTTAGGATTCATCCCCAGTAATTACTGGATACCTAACAGACACCTACTTCCAGCCTTTACGTCCCTAATAACAATGTCAGTTATAGGAAGGAACACCAGAGAGGTAGAAAGCCTCCTCATACTCGGGAAAAACCCGATCTGGCATTTACTTAAACGGCATATAATCAATCCGGTAAGGAAAACTGAAGTATACAATAGCCTCAAACCTCGAAGTTCAGACTGGAGCGTAAAAATTAGAGACTCTGCTAGAGAACCCACCTAGAAAGGACCCAATTTATTGACAACTTGGGTCGACATGCTTAGCAGTCAATAGGACCCTACCTAATAAGCAAAAATGGGACTAAGATATCCCTAAAAATAAAGAAATAAATGAAGCTTGGCTAACCAATCAATTAAGATAAAATGGTTAAGTATGGATAGGAATGTTATGGAGATAAATTATTCAATCCATATACTTAGGGGAATAAATGCCAGTAAACCTCCCCTAAAATAACGAAATAAAGGAACATAATCCGAAACAAATTCATTAATTAATGAAGTTGGTATAAATCATGGTACTGATGATAAAACATACCACAATGCTATATTCTGGAATATAACGTTCAGGATAAAATAAACCCCCTTCTTCTTCCTACATCTCTCTCCATCTAATTGGAACCGGTGGCCATAACTAGACTTCTCTCCGCTTCTACCACCGGCGAACAAGGAACATACATATATACTTACCAACGTCTCTTTCACTCTCTTCTTGTTCGAATTGCTTTATATCTCAAGAACCCGGCAATCGTCCCATGAAGGACAAATCTTGCTCGTTATTCTCCTGCTCTACAATGATATAACACCACACCATTGCAATGGACAACACGTCCTACAATATAGTCGCTAGTTTAACATGTGTCACATACCCACATTAACAACCGTGACCTCGTCACGAAGCTCAAGTCCTCTATCTCGATACCTGCTGTTCCTTTTGGCTTCTTGCTAAACAGTTCTTCTCAATCATTATTGGCAATTTCCTCGAATAAAAAACGCATTGGTACGAGGATCATAAACAGATTAATTCCTCGAATGTTGCAATTCCCACACAAACACAACTCTAACGGGTAACATAATCACTGAAGCCAAGTAACAGAAGATGGGTACAATATGAAATTAATTTTTAATCACAAATAAACAAGTTCTAGAAGAGGAATGTTAGAATACCACAGAGAGCAGTGGGAATTCAGCTCAATAATCCTTCACTATGACCATGAAGGAAATGATACAAATCTCACTAAACAATATAGTGAAAACTTAAAGTGAAAACTTTAGTACCAAGAGTGGCAAACTCACAAGATATGCATACCACAGAACACTGAGAGCCATATTCGGTTAGGAGCAAGCTGAACGCTCAAGTCGTGCATAAGACTTGTGCCGTGAGACTCAAATCAATATCGTTGTGCATATAACCACAGCCCAGTAGAAGGCCTTACAACAATAGTGGTCTAAGTTTTATCATAACCCCTAAGTAAATAACAACCATGACAGAAGAAAGTCAATTTGGAACCCCATGTTTACGTAACAATCAACAAATACCTAACTTCATAAAATTCATACCAAAGGTTAGCGGGATGCTACCAGACACAAACCTGCAAGCAGGATTCCCAAACATAAGATATATATCTCGTACCTTCTAAAATCAATTTACCAGTGCACGGTATTATTGAAACTCCAAAACATCGCCACAGGAATTTGACCTCCCTTGTGAATGTCCAAATGGCAATGTATAATGCCACTACCATGATATAATCCTTATAAACACACTACATAAGGAGGAGTTAACTACTATAATCAAAGGACCAAAGAGGAACATCGGATAAGATTGGTAACCTAGTAAATATAACCTAGACAAAGTTGGGCGGTGTTTAAAAATCAAGGTAACCTTAGGCAGATAAGACTGATGGGCCTTTGACCAAGAAGTAAATCTTGAATGAATAAGCACGAGGAACTCCAAATAGGATCTATCAAATTATATATGCAAATGTACATACATACATATCAAGAATGACAAGATATCAATAAAACTCAAGGAGAAAATGAGGTTCAATTAAAGAAGGGCATGCTTAGCAAATCAATCACACCCGACTTGAGCTAGTGATATAACATAACAACCGACAATGAAGGTTGGTAGACCAAGAAGGCAAAACGCTAGACTACTTCAAATAAGAGAAACACACAACGAATAATAATGAGGAAGTAACAGAAGGGTTACAAGACCCAGGAAAGGTCAAGATAGATACAGAATAAAGAAATTAAAATTTATAACGTTAAGTCAGATCGAAGTGAGACTAATCGGTCCAACAAGAAAAATCAGTCAAAAATTTATGGGGAGGAAAAAAATCAGGAGGAAACCAAAATTAATGGACTTAACAGAGGGATTAATTAATCATTTTGTAAATTCATAATTAATTTGAGAGCGTGGAGGATAATAGTAATAATACGAGAATTTAGAAGTATAACATTGTATAACACCAGAAGTTATGAGACCACGTGTACAAGTAAAAGAACATGTATATATACATATGGTTTGAGGATTGGAGTGAAAAGAACTAATAATACCAGGAGGATATAAAGGCAATCATGTGTGCATATATATTAAGAGGATTATTGTAATATAAAAACCAGTCTTGAACATTATGACATATAAGTATATACATTGTAGATACGTGAATGAAAAAAATATACATATGTACACACTTATATGTAAATATAGTGGAGAATTTAAGCCATTGATCTAAAGATTTAAGATTTTTGATACTAGTCCATGAATTAATTGTCACATGACTAGGAATGAGTGGGATAAGAATTGAAATTGGTTAAATTGATCGGTTGTGTAAATTGGACGTGCGAGGTTGAACTTGACCCTGGCCAGGTCAAGGGACACCGAGCACAAATTGGGGTGGAGGGGTAGCCCAACATTTACGCTGATCACGTCAATGTTGGATGACTCTCGAAACCCCCTACAAGTGGACACATAAACTACAATTAGGTGAAAGTTTATAAGTTGGATAAATAAAAATGCGAAAGAAGCGAAAGAAGCGGTATTGAGACTAGATGATGAAACCACATAAAATACAGGGATACTTGGTTCGAAAACTTGAGGATAAACACAAGGGTACACAGATACGTCAAGACTGGAAATGATGTGATAAGTAACCGGTAGTAATCAATTACTTTAGTTCCTGGCGGAATATAATAACAACACTAAGCCTTATGAATAAGCAAAACTCGTCCGCAAACGGCTGCTAGATACGATCATAAGATAAATGATGATAATAAGGGAACTAAATACCTTATGTAAGTGGGCTACAACCGTAAAACTTATAGCAGGTATAATTCAGTAACCTTTGACTAGAACTAACTGAAGTTAATCGACTATGCAAAGCCCGTAGTTACCTTTTAATCTGGGAACTGAAAGATAAAGGTTGCCTAAAAAAGGAAAGGAGGAAAGGACTAATTTGGCTATACACCTTAAGTTATAAAATAGGTAACAATACTAAAATTAGAAACAATGACACGTTTGTAACAATGAAGGATACTAAGCTCTAAATCATTACTACAGAGCATACACGAATATAAGCCTGGAGGTCAGCCAGAAGGAACAAATCAGACGCTTAAAAGCGCACTAAAACCATGAACATCCGACCTCCAGAGGAAAATGATAGGCAAGTCACAACCCACCGAGACCGTATACTGATTAAACTACCAAGTGTCAATCAAGAGCACTGTTACGCCTAAATGATAAGGATTCGAAGGAGCTAGATAATACAATGTAAATAATATAAAAGGGAAACGAAACCCTAAGGTAATCAGAGTCGCACAGCAGAGAAGCTGGTGGACCGTTTCACACATCTTCCGGTAGATTAACAAGTGACTTATCCACCAATACCTTAGACCCAGAGTGGCTAAACTTGAATCCGCTTGTAGACCGGATAGATACGATAGATACCGATAAAAGTCTTTTGGATACAGAAACTAAGCCATTAACAAGATTAAGACCCTTGATGTGATCATTTTGTGAGCTACTTTACATAGGAGCTAGAATGCCCCACACAATTAAACATCCAAAACAAAGGTTCAAGGATGATGTAATGGGGATTACGTGGCGTAATCCATTTTTAAGGGGGTTAGGCGTTACTTTTTGCTATTTGTGTTGTGTTTTTATGGTTGTGTGTTGATGTTTTGGTTGATATGAATGATGTGTTGTTGTTGCTTGATGCTGTTTTGATATGTGAATATGAATGACAGTATATGACTTGGTTGATATAGGAGTACAATATATGATTGTGACTGATGCATGGAATATTGAGACCTTGGTGAAGCCACAGAGGTGGCGTGGTGCTTATAAGCACAACGGGTAAAATAAAACTGTGGAAATTGCGGGACATGATCCCTTTGTTAGTGAGAATGAATTCGGGACTTGATCCCCGGTAGTGACCAGAACACGAACATTAATGAACGAGACAAGACTTCGGGTCGAAGTCTCTTTAAGGGGGTAGGTTGAAACACCCCTAATAATAATTAAAACACATGAAATCATGAATATGTGTGGTATGTTTAACTAACCCGTCACATTAATGTATAATTGTACTACAACTTATACCCTAAGATACTAAAGGACACACATATGTCCATGAATATGATAGCAAGTCACGTTGTAATATAAGCAATTGGTGCTCTTCGGTTTCGGAATTAATAAATACAATTGAGTAAACTAAATTAATCCATGTTAGGACCTTCGTACACGAAGCAAGTGTAATGCATTATGCAACCTGAAATATATGAAGTACTCGTCGACATATAACGATTGTATGAAATAACATATGTTACGAGAATATAATATGCGAACAATGTTATTGGATACAAACATGTACAGATAACATTATAATATAAATAATTGTACTCAGCAATCTATATTCCTTGCCCCTGATAATAAATTAATTATCTACAACTACTTAACCTTATTACGAGACAACACCTACGAACTACTTGATTTTGTTATAAGGAAATGATGAATCAGACCCCTCATATAAAAAAAAAACGGAAACAACTTTGCAAGTTTCCACTAACTCCATGTGACTACCCACTCAGCCACTTAATTACCCACTCAACACTTAACCACCCACTCAGCCCTTCATTTGCTACCGGTAAACCGATGCAATTCCCCCTTTCTCGCTTGACTGCCTTCCACATTTCCACCTAGATTCAAACCTCTTAAAGTTTCCTCTGCATGTCCGAAGCGAGGAATATTTACCGGTCTTGGAGATCTGGAAAAAAACACTAGTCCATCCATCAAGGCAAATCGATACTTAATCCCCCTTTTCATTCTCCAACTTATTTTTTCTTATCCGAAAATCCTGCTATGCAACTCCCTTCCCCTTCTGTTCTTCATACATGAAATTCTTTGGAAATGTCCCTATGAAGCATGCCGAGAACCCTCAAGAAGACCCACTCCACTTCAACTTGATCTTGGCGCAAGGTGAGGCCTCTAACCCGTTTGTTTCATCTCTACCTTCTCTATTTATTTTAATTGGTCCGAAAACACCCCCAACTCACCCAGCTCTCTTCTTCTCCATGCCTGATTATTTGCATGCAACCCTTCTGTTCGAATCTCCAAAGGGCCTCGAGCAAGAATCGGCTCCAGGAACTTCCGAAAGAAAGTGCATCGAACTCCTTCAGAAGTTAGCCAAAAATCGGTCTGAAAAACCCTTCCATGGTGAGGATTCTACCGGTTCTGTTTTGTTGCCTTTTTTTTCTGTTTTCTTCTCCCTGCTCCTTTCTGTCCGAAACTTCATACTTAATCCCTCTAATCTTCTGCATTCTTCCACGCGAGGACCCTGCATGCAACCGCCTGGTAGCATTCTCTGGAAAAACTGCAAACCGAATTCCTTCCAAGATCTCTCAAAGGTAAGAGTAAATAACCGGAAACCTGACTTTTAAACTCCTCCCATCCCCTCTGTCGGTTGTCTGAATGTCAAGTGTTGACTCCCTCTCTTGTCTATCTTTGCATGCGCAAACTTTGCTGTGAAAACCTCCTCAAGTTGCGCCGAGAATCATCCAGAAACCCATCCTCAATCTGTCTCAAAAATCGGACCCAAGGCGAGGCCACAAAATAGTCTCGATCCTTGTTTTATCCTCTCCGTTTTAGCGCCGTGTGAAAGACATTTGCTTACTCGCTGTTGGGGTAAAACCTAACGGTAAATTATTATTAGGGGGTTTAACCTAACGGCAAGTGTACCGGTCGATTATAGCAAGTTTAAATCTCGGAGTATTCCCTGAGTATCGAATCCAAGGAGACAGTGGCTAGTTTAATTTATACTTACACACAAAACAAGAATATAAAAATAACAGGAAATTGGGGGGTTTTTGTATGTGATGGTGAATATTGTAAAGTAGTTCAATAAGCAATAAATAACAGGTAAATAATTGTTTTGATTTTGTTTGATAAAGGAAATTCCAGTTTACTACTTCTCTCTAGGTTTGCAATTTCTTCCCCTCAGTGATTTCTACAGAATTCAGAATAAAACCCTAGAATAAGGATAACTTGTATTCGGTCTCCCGTTCCACGAATTCTAATTAGCAAAGACCGAATCCTAACTCTCGTTATGAATCCATTGTTTACTAATTGCTTTAAGTGTAGTCTAGATTACTGGTCAGCTAGTGTTTAGAGGAATTACCATCTCTATACTAACTGGTTCTTTCCCTATAGTCAATTGATAGCCGCAGTTCTCACTTATAAGCTAACAAACTGATAAACTCATTTAATTGATCAGATTAACAAGTCTAGGAATTCATAAGGGAAAAGAACTTTATTCTATTGTACTGTGTAGAAAATCACAAGGTTCAGATTTAATTATTTTAGAGATACATAGTAAACCGAAATTAAAAGCGACTACTCAGCCATAGACAAAATAACAATGCTCAATATAAATAGCATAAGGATAGAGGGATTTAGCAGAAAAACTGATTTTAGAAGCCGCGGTCGATTTTGCAATTTCCACACTCGTCTGTGTCACGTCCGGCTGTCTGGGTCAGACGTAGATCCGGACGCGTTCTTCTGGCTGTGTCCGGATCCGGACGTCAAATCCAGACGCGGGTAATTGAAGCGCTGTGAGCAAGGTTCTGTCTGTGAGTGAGGGTGAAGATTTACGGAGGAAAGTTTGTGAATGGAGATGGAGCGAGTCGTGGATGAGAGGATATGTAGAGAGGAGGAGAGTGTGATGTTTAGACTCTGAGAGTCTGGGACGAATTGGAATGAAGGCTGAGTGACTGCTTAAATAGGCTTAGAAATAGACATGGGTTAGTGGAAGTTTGGTATGCTCGTCATTAATTGAGCATGGCTGTGTATTAATAATCGTTGAGGTATGGGTTAGACTTGCTTTCGGTTGATAATTGCACCGAAAGCCCGATTATCAGCGCGATTGCATTTTTATTTTTCATCTCTGTGTGACGTCCGGATCTGTGTCCGGATCCGGACGTGAGACAGTGGTTTTGGATCTGAAACTTGGGTTGTGTCCGGATCGTTGTCCAGATCTGGACAAGACACAGAACTCTCGGATCTAGAGTTTGGGTCACGTCCGGCTTGCGTCCGGATCCGGACGTGTGACGTCCGGATTTGCGTCCAGACCTTCTGACCCGGACATGACCAATCTTTGCCTCTTTTTCCAGATTTGTTCCCCGTTTGTTGTGTTGCAATCCTTATGATGTAAAATCTTCATTTCTCTGGGTGTTTCCTATATTTAGCATATAAAATGCATCAGTTCATATCAAAACATCAATCTTAGGAAAAACACTGAATAAGTGGGAAACATTGCTTAAATTGTAACAGATTATAAGGTAATTAAGCCCTTAAAAGCCTATATGTTTCACACTTATCAACTTCCTCACACTTAAGCTTTTGCTTGTCCTCAAGCAAATAAGGAATAAGAATATCTCTAAAACCGTTAAATAACCTCAAAATTAAACAAGTGCAGGGCGAAATCAAACAAAGTGATAAATGAAAGAATAATCTTGCTCTTTAGAGGTAGGTTTTCATAAACAGTGAAGGAAGAACAATTTTGTAAAAGCATAGAGAAACTAGATTGCAGAAAATAAGTTAACTTAGCTTGGGACTTTCCACCAATTTTCATTCCTCTAACCTTTTGATGACAAGGGGTGTGAAGTAATGCCTTATTCCGCAATACCTTTCAACACCATGCACTCATGATCAAAAGCATAATTGTAACTGCAATTATCTCTTCTGTAAGCAAAATCATTCTTCTTCAAGAGTTATGTATAAAACACACTATTATTGAAAATTTTTGCAGAGTTATTCCATAACCCAGACTTTTCTCTCTATCCTTGAGATGGTGTTGGGCCAACTATCCCAGATCCCGAGACCTTAGGTAGATAGGTGTTAAAGCACCCTTAAGACTTAATAACCGGATAGACGAGGCCTGCTATTGTTAGGAAATTTTTTTTTGATCAGCGGAGTACCTTGCCTTACACTTTTCATTCCAAACGTTCTCTTCATTTTCACAATCCCAAGCTAAAATAATCTGGTTTCCATAACTAGCTAATCCACCTAGTTTAGTGAAAATAGTATTTTTGAAATAAAATTATTTATCAAACCTCATCAAGCAAAACGATTCTTACGGTTGTCACTTGGTTTAATTTCAAATGCTCCTTTAATTATTTTATTGGTGCGCACAGTCATTAGAGCAGCAAAAAGCAAGTGTGGCATTAAAGAACAACTAGCATGTTTTCAGGGAAAGGTCTTTCCTTCCTCACACTTAAGAGGAGCAATGTCCTAATTGGTCATAGAAAAAGCAGTGAAAAGAGCTTTCAAAACATGCTATACTCATAATAGATGCGTACGCAATAAGTAACCCGCAACGCAAGAAAGGTGGAACATCAATAAGTAAAATTAGGAACTGAGACTCCCCTGGTGTTATAGATTGAGGGAGATGTTCTTCCTCACACTTGAAGTTTTGCAGGGGTCGAGATATTCCTCATGAGTCACAGACAGTATGCGTGTTGTGTAGAGTAAAAGTTGCTAATTTCCCAAGCCATTCGTTTCGCAGTAGATAGGACATGTAAATAAATCAGTGACGAATGCTTTACTGCTCAGAGAAACAAGAAACTTAGCAGTTCAGAATTTAAGCACAACCAAATATAAACACCATCACTTCACCTGTTAGTCTCGTGTGTGTACCGTTAGTTTTAACAGAAAAAAAGTATAGCAATGCATAAAAATAGAAAAGTACTGAAAAACAAATAAAATAAAAGAAAGCAGTAGTAGAGATATGATGGCTGTCACTGAGGCGGGGGTGGTGGCGGAGGTCTCGCGCCTATCTGGGCCATGAGCATCTGTAAGATCTGGGTAGTCTGGGTCTGATGAGCGGCTGTCTCTCTCTGCAAAGCATCACTGCGCTCCAAGCGCTCTGCAAGCATAGTCTGTGTGTCGCGGATAGAAGTCTGCTCTGCCTGGAGGTGCTCCTACGTCTGGCGGATGTCATCTATGTGTCCCTCCATGCGCACCTGGCGCTGCTGGACATCCCCAAACTACTGCTTCATGCCCCCAAAGCGCTGCTCCATCCTCTACTACTGCTGAAGTAGGAGAGTCCATTAGGGTCTGCATCTCTGGTGGGATGCTCATCACTGGGGGATAGGGAGGTGCCATGGTAGCAGTGGCCGCCGGAGTAGAGCTGGAACTCGTAGAGGTGCCAGTCGATCCTAGACCCGAGCTGCCCTCACCCAGCTGCCGTCATCTAGACAAGTGAAGCCCCATCTCCTGAAGGTCTTAAGGGAGATGGGTCGTCCCCCCCTCCCTCACCTCATATCAGTGAAGATCTCCTCGGGGAGGGTGGAGACAAGAAGAGGGGAGAAACATGGGAAAGATAGGTGATCTTCTTCTTCTTCTTCTTCGTCCATAGATAAGTTACCACCTTATGCAGCTGCCTAAACGTGACGAAGGGAGCGAGAGCTGCTGAGCTGGTGGATGTGGTGAGGCCAGGGTTAGTCTAGGAGCACACAATCCTCTTCAGAAGCATCATTTCTGGCATGAGGCCGGATCTGATAACTGAGGGCTCTGCCAGGGTCCTCTGGGAAGGGAGGGGAGGATAGCATAGGGGACCACAGTCTTATTTTCCTCACCCCGTCGGCGAGTAGTACTCCCGACCTCTTGTAACCACCTAGTCTTACTCTGTCTAAGCGAATCCTCCAAAAAATCTAAATGTGTGTCCGTATTGTCCGGAGGAGTAAAGAAGAGCAAAAGTCTCAGAGGTTACCTCCACCTGGAACTGGCGCACGTAGGAGATAATTTGTGTGTCGTGTCTGACCCACAGCATGTAGACACCAAAAATTCTCACCCGTTTTATTTTAAAATCAATTTTTTTAAAAATGAACATGCTTTCAGAAACAAGGCGGTCGTCCCCGTTTTCAACTAAAGGAATTTCTTTTTTCCTAACTTTTAAATCTCATATTCCTATGAGAAAGGAAGCACGAGCCTTTTATCGTATCCGTTTTAGCCTGTTTCATCTTGTATACATTTCTTTTTGTTGTTGCTTTTGTTTTAAAAAAAAATACATACTTCACGGTTTTGAATCCTAGCGAGAATAGAGGACTTTTCCTTTGTTTTGCCCTGGCTCGTAACGTAAGATTTGTCTAATTTCCTCGCATCTGTATACCGAATGTAGTCATAGCTCGGTTGGTAAGGGTATTCGGGGAGGAAACTGATGGTACCGAGTTCGAAACTCGGTGGATGTGTTTTTTTTATGCAAACTCTCATTTCCTTCTCTCCTTTTTCAGTAACTCGCGGCCCAGGCCCCGTTTCGCCTCCGATTCTTTTTCCATGCTGAAGCCCACAACCATCCAAACAAAAACCCTAAACAAACTATATCTGCCTCCATTATAAAAACATTCTAACAACCCTACAGTATACCCACGTTCTTACGAGCCGACATTCTCCTCATTTGGAACATTCCCTTCCTAGCACTTTTCGAAATAAAAAAAACCAAAAGAACCTTGAGTCTTCTTCCTCTCGACCTGGTCTGCACCCGAAAGTTTCACCGTCACCACTCGACTCAATTTTCTACCTCCGAACTCCGGTCACTATCTTCATCGTAATCTCCCTGAAAGTTCGCCGCCTCCACCTTCTTGCCAACACGACATTTCCGCCGGTTCATGTCGATCGCCAGAACAGTAAGTAGCATCGGTTCCGCCATGCCGGTGGTTCTCGCCTTACTCCGCCTCATCTTCTGTATATTACTGTCTTCCTCATTAGTTTTGTTCTCCGAATCTCCTCCCCTATCTTCTCTTGCCTGTCGTTTACTTCGGCTCATATTTAATTCGCGCTACCTTTCTCTCTTTTTTTGGTTTCGTTAAGATCCTAAGAACTAGAACTGCGAATGTTGGTTTTGCATGTTTCTGGTTTTGAAGGATTTCACAGAACCTGTTTATTTCGTCTATGTTCGTGTTCTTTCTTTTCGACTAATGTGTGGGGCATGGTTTATTTTGGTGTTGATATTGAACATGAATCCTTACGTTTCCCTCTACACGTACATTTTAAACCGTCTCCCTGACTCATACCTGGTACGGACCTTGAAGTCCGCGGACAGGATGAGAATCTGAGCGTTTGAGTTCCTCTCTGATTCTTGTGTTCATACGTTTCACCTCCTTACAGTGGCAGTCCAGAATCTGATCCTTCGAACGTTATCCCTATGGCAAGCGTACTATCAGCTGAGTTTTCATATTATACCGTTTGTCTGTTTGAGATACTCACCGGGTCGAAAATGGAAAGGAATATCGGTTGAACTTACACTTTCATTATGCTCTGTAATTCGTGAAACTGGTCATCTCCAGTCCAAATGTCCTACTCTCTGTCGGTTGCCCGAGTTCTTAGCGGCTAAACTGTTGTTTGCTTCTGGGGCTTATTTAAACAGGAGTTACTATCTGATTCCGTTTATTCACTAACCCATCTGTTGCCAATCTTGTGAAGCTGCCCATATTCAGCATATATGTGCCCCTGGTTTGTAAAACTGACTCAGCGGGTTTGTTCTTTGTCCATCAGACATTTTGGTGGGATCTGAAGCATACATGAGATAAACCGATCTCTGGCTAATTATAGCACTTACCAGACCCTGCCTATTTGCTCTATATTTTCGGATTAATACTGTTATACATCTGACCTTCCTTGCTGTTTGCCGTGAGTTTCATTGTGTTGCTTGCAGGGGATTTCTATACCCTCTCCCGGTACTACTCTAACCTTTGTTATCTGTTGAGCTCATTAGTACAACATTGCCTATCTCATGCCTGTTTCTTAATGCTTATGCCAAGTTTAAGGTATTTTGTTTGCCTCTGAAAATACTTGGTCTGTTTTTGTTTAACTGCTGATGATCGTCCTTCAGTGTCTAATGGCAATTTGGAATCGGTGACACTTTTTGTTCCTTTTAGCAACTTGGCTAACAGACTAGTGTATCAAAAGCAAGGGTGACTCGGAGTTCATTTCGGTTGTTAAATCCATATCTCTCGCTGTTGGCTTTTAATTCATTGGAGCTAGGATTCCGCTATGTCTGTATGTTTTTGGTCTGGGATAATTCTCTGTGCTGTTTGGAAGTGTGTTGTTAACCTCGCTGGAAATCTGAGTTAAACTCAAACTGCTAAGCCTTTTTTTTACATAATCTATTAGGCTCACAGACAACTCGATATTGTTTTAAGGAACTGTAGACAAGAATGAATTAAAAACTGATTCGTTTGTTCTAGGTCTCTGTCTATTTTGTTTAAGTGATCAATGATTTCCTCTGTATTCAAGTTTCAATTCATTTTGCTTATCGGTAATTTAGATACATGATTTGTTCATAGTTTTCTGCTTATTTATGTTTTTTGTTTTGATCCATGTTCCTGGCCTGCGCTTTGTTTGTATCTGTTCTACCCTTTTATTTGTATATGTGTACAGTTTCTGTTTAATCCTTGTATATATTAATCTATTTACTAAGCCTTAGTTACTAGACCTTTAGGATCAAGGCGTAGGATAGAGGGTGAACCCTAAGATTTAGGTGAGCCATGGTCCCACCTAATAAATTGGGTGATCCCTAAACCCAAACCACATCTTGTAATAACTTGTATTAATTTAAACATCTTCCTCAAAATGCATTCTAGTTCGATCCATTGTTCTTTCCAAATCCTCCAAAGCTTAAACCAAGCCTTGTCTCTCTTCTTTTCGTCACTCACTCCTTTTCTGACTTTGTTTAATTTTTCAAAACCTTCTCTGATTTCTTCAAACTGGCCCAATTGCTTTGACCCGGCCCAAGGTTCAATTCAAACCTGACCCAAATTCTTGTCCAAGCCCAGATTTTTTTCCCCTCATCCGAACTTAGCCCAGTTGCTTAACCCAGCCCAAGTCCCAATTCAAACCTGGCCCAAATCATCCCCAAGCCAAACTAAGCCAACGTCGGCCCAGACCAAGGCCGGCCCAAATCTAGACTTCTTCCCAATACCCATATATGGCCCAGCCCCAAGCAAACCACACCACTCTAAACCTGAAGCCCATAACCCGAATCCAATGTCTCCATGGCCCGAGCCCACCTCCTAATTTGGCCCAAAAACAAATCCAAACCCACGGCCCAAACAGAACCCGAACTCTCAGCCCACAAAGCAAACCCAATCTCGGCCCAAGTTCATAAACCTAGCCCATTGTCCAAGCCCAAAATTCAAATCCGGCCCATTCCCAAGGCCCAAACCTAAGGCCCAAACCGAAGCCCAAAATCCAAATCCGGCCCATTAGCCCAATTGAAGCCCAAGGCCCAAACCGAAGCCCAAGGCCCAAACCGAAGCCCAAGGCCCAAACCGAAGCCCAGGCCCAACCGAAGCCCAAGGCCCAAACCGAAGCCCAAGGCCCAACCGAAACCCAAACCCCAACCCGAACCCAAAACCCCAAGTCCAAAGCCCAAAACCCCAAGTCCAAAGCCCAAAAAGCCCATGGCCCAAAACCTAAGCCCAAAACCATAAAAGACCCATGTCTCAAGCAAGCCTAAGTCCACAAGAATAAAACCTTTGACCCGAAAATCGACCGAATGTTGACTTAGACCAAAAACCTTGACTTTGACCAGAAAACCTCGACTTTGACTAGAAGACCTTGACTTTGACCAAAACCTGGACCCAGTCATTGACCAAACCCGAACGTTGACCCGTTTCATCTTCCAATACAAGTCAAACCAAATCAATTCCAACATATGTTTCAAACCCGATTCCTTTCAATTCGCTTTCAACTTGTAAATTCCTTTCAAAATCTAAAAACCCAAAAAGAATGTCAAAACCATCGTTTTATTCAAGTCTCATCAAGTTTTCAAAGAAACCATTTTGTGGAATTTTAAAGGAAAACTCTTCTCACATCACAGAAAACTCTTCTCAAATGCAGGAAGTTCTTCTCACATATACAGAAAGTTTTCTCCTAAAAACATTTCTCAAAATCAGTGTTTCTTCGTCGAGAATTCTGAACAACTTCAAAAGTTTTCTAACTTAGTTTTCAACTCAAATAAACCGTTTTCGGGGAGCAAGTATGCCTAACCCCTTCAAAACATTTCCTCCATGGTTAGAACATCACTTGTCTTCCTTCCCAAAATAAAAATCCGAGGCGGGGCACTGGGGTCATAACCTCCTTTGTCGCAGTCTGGATCTCTTTAGGCGGGGCATTAGGGTGACAAACCTCCCCTAATTGCAGCCTAGATTTTTACAAGGCGGGGTGCTAGGGAAGTAACGACCTTCCTAGTTGCAGCCGGGATTTTAGAATCGTCTAACTCCCTTCTACTCGACTTCAATATTTTAGTTTTTAACGTTTTAAAACCCGGGAGTTAGAGACGTTATTAGGGTTTTGACCGAGAACATCTCATTCATGGTGTTTCTCTCTCTAAATCCTATTTTTCGACATAAATTCATTGCCCCATCTTTCGAGCCTCGGCACTTACCATTAATTAAGTGTCGTGTTCGAGGGGGTACATAGGGTAATCCCTCGGGATTATCCGCCCTTTTACAACAAAAACTGATTTTTTCGATTTTAAAAACTTTAAGAGAGACAATTTTGACAATCATTCCTCCAAACAATTCAGTCCACCATCATCTCACTCTAAATTCAAAACATCCCAAAACATCACCCTTTCATAACCTCAAATCCGAAAAGCCCGGGATTTCTACTCAACTTCAATTGCCTCACATACTCACTCAAATCATTCCAAACTCGAAACATCTCCTGAATCCCGACCTCTTCCAAATGTCTATAGTCTCATAGGCCCGAGTGCCCCACAGACTCGAACATCTCAGTCTCTCCACTATTTTAAGGTTCAAATGTCTCACAGACCCGAGCGTCTCACAGACTTTGATATCCCACACCTCCCATTACCTAAACATCTCAAACGTCTCATAGACCCGAGCGTCTCACAGACTAACACCTCAAAACCTTCAAACCCCAAGATCTCCGAAACCCAAGTCCGTGAACTACGTAAGGTCTGATCTCAATAGGGATTGAGTACGTAGGCAGCCCATCTAGGGTGCGACCCCATTCCAAATAAAAAACCTTTTTCCCCTCTAAGGTGATTCTCTATACCCCTCAAACACTTAAACCTTCTTTGGCTCCCACAAACTTCAAACCATCAGACACTAAGTCTTATCTATTCACTCAACCTCATACTTTCCCCAATTCTCATTCTACTCATCTGAATTCACCCATTCCTCTTCTGGGTGCTAGCTTGGCAGAAAAGCTCACCTCATTCACTCTCTTTCTCTCTCCTCGTCCCAATCCTATCCTTGGTTTTCAAATGAATCTCTCTAAAAAGGTTTTGAAAGAAGGCAATCCCGACGATTGGAGACCGAGGTTTCCTCGGGCACCAATCCGAAGTCGTGGTCGTTGCCACTTCTAAGGGGTGTAACCCAGTGCGAACCCACACAGAATCTCTGACATGACCAGATAAGTCCTATCCATAGGTAATAATCATCAGAGTCAACTAACGGTTCTTAGAACCCCCCTTCTCATCCTTTCCTGGTTCTTTAGGTCAAACTAGGTGGCGACTCTAGTCAATTCCGCCTTATAGAGGCATAAGTCCGCGTGGGGCCCATTGAGAGTGGGTGTTGTTCACTTACATTCCCCTTATGCTTTCTGGAAAGACGGACGATTTAGTAGGTATTTGAGGGATGCCAGAGTAACGGGTTTTAACCCTCCACAGAATGGCATTTTAGGATCTAGGCTTTTCAATCAGGTACCATATTTAGATAGACCCCCCCTCATACCGAAAAACACCCTCCACAGAATGGCGACTCTGCTGGGGAAAACTTGAGTAAGTTTTTCTCAAACTCAAGGAAGACTGAACTCCATTCAAATTGTCAGGATTTCCCCACCTCTTTCAAACCTTCATTAGATTCATTTTAAAGCCTCTAGGATTACTCTACTCCACACTTAGAGTGTGTACCTGATGAGGACAGTTAGGACTTGATAGATCCTCAACAAACATTACAACAATGGGTTAATAATTAGCTCACGATTAGAAAGAGACACTTAGGATTGAATGAAGCTAACTTCCCTCTAGGTTAATAAACAACCAATTTGGAATCACTTTCAAGATTAAAACTCTTAGGAAATAGGGTGTTACTGACTTCATCGCTTTCATATGTATGTTATGATTGTGGGGTGCATTGGGAGGGTAGCTTAGGACATGCATTCCTCTGTGTCACCCGATTTATCCACGAGTCACGGAATCCCGACCGGTCCACGGTTGATTTCCCATGAGCTGGGTCATTTATATAAATGGCTAACCCACGGGGCAAGATGGTCATCGACCTACGCCCTGCAGGCTCATGATCCAAAAATACCCTCCATTATCCGAGTCCAAGCCAGCATATAGTGAACCATGAGCCTTCAGTGTCCAGCTGCCTTATCCGGTGTCTAAGACGGGTTTTACGGGTAGTCACCCCCATGTATGCCGCCTGTCTGACCACCCTTCTATCTTACCCTGAAGATTGCATGGGCTCAGTTCTCCATTGCTCCTCTGCACCACGGGGTCTCTAAAGCCCAATGTCACGCTACACGTCCATAGAGGATCCCGTATTTACCGGATACCCATACATGGCACAACGTAGTCAGTGAATAATTTGGACTTTAGACACACCTGATCGTGCAGATGACGAGAGACCCGTTCCCATGCAATACTTCCCCGAGTTTCCCGAAAAGTGGGTGTTGTCGGATCATCACTGGCCGTGGCGTATGTTTTCCTTATCACTTCGGGTATCCTGACCTTTCGAACTTAAGCACTCCGGACTTTCTTGATAACGTGCCTCGCAAGGGGCATAGCAGAGAAAAAACCCCGAGATGACAGTGAAGGGATGACGGTTCCCCCGGTGAGACGAAGTCATAATTGACCTGGAAAGTGATTATCCCAACATTAACACTTACAACTCCTCATCAAATACAGCCACGATTTACTTCTTGCTATGCATGTGTGCAAACCGCTTTTTCCAACCAATCTGTTTCAAAACGTTCGGAATTCTCTTTTGCACATCCCTTAAAGCTGTTTTACGAGCTCGTTTAATTTCAAATCCCACCTAAATTTTTCTCATAAACATTTGCGGTTTTAAACTTGCCACTTCATCTTTAAAATGTTATTTTCAAAACAATTTTCAAAAATAGATTTTGAAAATCCTACTTTCTATAAACGGATTTCAAACAACGTTTTTCACCAACATTATTTCAAAATAGTTTTTCGAAAACGGTTTTCCAAGTTGTTTTTCACAAACGTATTTCAAAATAAATGATTTAGTCCCCATGTTGTGACCTGCTATTTTTGAAGTTCAACCCACCTTCAAGAGTAGCGGTCATTACCGTGGAGCGTACTAGTCATTCGTGTTTTCACATAAGTGGTGGATTTTCACAAAGAACTTGTGCTCGATCATTCACCTTTCCTTTCTCAAAAAAAAAACGCCCCTTATTTCCCTCGTCGGAGCAGATGGAGCGCATGAAGATCAACAGCTGCATTCTGAACCAAAAATCAGAGGTGCACCAACCCGAGTCGAGCGACATGAAGACCAGCAACGATTGATTCGAGTTCAAATTTTTTGAGAGTCAGAAGAACACCAATCGGTTTTGTTTGATCACAATACCGCTTCGCTGCAAGAGCCAGAAGATGAGCGAGTAGCCGGTCAAGATCCCGAAGACGAACGAGTGGCCAATCAGAAGCCCAAACATGAATGAGCTGCCAGTCAGAAGCTCAAAGACAAAGCAGAAGAATTCGGGAGAAGTTTTATACTCAAACTCCCCCATTTAATGACTTTTAGAATTGATGTATAGGTTTCCCCCTAGCATTCTTTTCTCTCTTGTCAATTTCTGATAGATTACATGTATAGGTTTACATGTTCCCTTTTGAATTTATTTAGATCAATGTGTATAGGGTTCCCCATCCCTATTTTATTTGCGAATGATCGAACATCTAAATTTCTATTGAGAAAATCCACCACTTTGAAAACACGCGTTTTCAAAATGTTTTTCTAAAACTTGGTTTCTTTTGGCATGCACGAATAAAGAGAAGAATGAATAAGGAACGACTCCTCACAGTTATATATCATTTATCAACTTTGCTTTATGGGGCGATAATTCACGGTATCTACAGGAGGTATCCCCTAAATAAACAACACCACAAGTGCAACCGAGCACAAAGCAAAACACATGCATCGCATTCCACACAAAAAAGAACGAGTCACTTGCACTTCCAGCCATTTCAATTCCATCAATCATTCACGAGTCATGTCCATCTCAAAATTGTATAACCATGTGTTTCATTGTCACCACACACCCACACACTTTCATCCCAATATCTCGACCGCCAGAGCCCGATCTCAGAGGGATAGAAAAGAAACCGAGTTCAAACCTCTCCCACTCAGAATCACCATGTGCGCCAGTGACTAAAAGGGAAAGAGCGTGTCATACCGTGGGACCACCATGCGGGAGTTATCACTCCCTAAAATCCAAATTCCAAAACCAATCACCAACCGGCCTCACTTGAGAGTCTCTACCCTGACAGTGACCCCAGCAGCTAGACCAGCTTCAGAGTTTATAATGGAGGGATGAGCTTCATAGACCATAAACTGGAACCGACTCAAGCGAGACTAGGTGTAGCCTTACCACGCATGCATTGCATCCAAAAGGAAAAATACACAACAAAAAAAAACATTCAGTCAAAATCCAAAGTCAACCATCTTCATTCATCACTTTCAGCATTTCACGCATCTTATACGTAGTAATTCCATATTACCACAGTAGATTGCATTGTAGATAGCCGTGTTTGCATACTCTCGTATCGAAACGACATCTTTGGGAAAAATCTTAAGAGAATGATTGAACGGAGTGCGTGAACCACTAAACTCTCGACCCATCAATGAATACAAGGGTCTAATTAAAATCAGCACCACAGACCAAGTGAGTAGTGTGCGAAGAGCGGTATTTTCTCTTGAATTTTGATTGAGTGTTTTGGACGATCTATCGAGCGATGAGGGAAGGTAGAGAGATCCAACGGAGGTAAAACCACGAGTGACTTGTGCTTTCCTTTAGCACATGGAGAGGCATGATTGAAAGTGAGATCAATGTCGATAAACAGGATACTAACTGTGATTCATGCAAAGATCCGAGAATAGTAAGAAAACAATTTTTAACTAATGAGAATGACGAGGCACTTAGGATCAAAAATCTCCACAAAACCAAAGAGCTTCAACTGCCCTCAACATAATCCCTTAGTGAGCCCCGCTGAGCTTTTCATGATAAACCTTTTCTGTGAACTCCACAACAGGCCACCTGACATATACATACTTACCTTTGCAATAGAGGAGCTCGAAGGAGCCGGAGCCATGGCCCCTCCCCACCATCTTTCATAAACACAATAAATGAAATGTTTAAAGAAATCAGTGAGTCAATGCAACTCCGAAGCCAAACACCAAAAAGAACACCAAAAATGTTCAAGAAGATCGATGAGTCAATGCAACTCCAAAACTGAAAGTCAAATACAAAGCAGAGAATGCTTGAGAAAGTTGATGAGCCAAATGCAATTTCAAAAACACAAAATGAGAAGGAAGTGAAAACTGTACACCAAAAGAGGCAAGAATGAGGAGGCCAAATCCAAAGGACCAATGATGTCCCGCAGAAATCAATAAAAGGTTATCAGAAACCCGTCTAATCATTCCACCCATGGCGAAGGTGAAACATATCCTCTATTGCACAAAGCTCCACAACTTCCAAATAAATCCCCCAGTCCCATGTGACATACATCATACCCCTCAGCCCGTTATAACCCGATAAAAGACCTCTGACTCGTTAGTTGATGAGCGTTGACCGAAAGTATCGGATCTAAAACATGAATCGTAAGCTTCGTATTTGTTATCAACATGTCCCGTCATACCAAAGGGACCGTTAGCGAATGAGTGTGGCCTAATCTCACAAGGTCTTTAGAGTGCGAGTGACTCTTCGACTAAACCACCAAATCATAATCTGCCTACCCCATTGCAGGTGAGGAATTTGTGAGGAACGGAAAGTCCATAACCTCGAGAAGGAATTCTAAGGAAAATACCGCTCTGAGCATCAAGAGTGTCATCACGACATTTGCACACACGACCATACTCATGAAAGATTGACCCGTATCCCTCCGTGAGAGGAAAGTGATTCACGCATTCTAGCTCAACAATCACTCAAGATCAAACGAAAGATGTCTTATATTCGTAAACCTCATATTAATAGAGATAGGACCGTACCTTCTTTCCAAAAACTGCATAAGCATCTTGCATCGTGTCTAGCATTTAATATTTGCATGCACCATAATCATTCATTTTCAACATCCGACTGGTAAGAGTTCTACCTAGACTCGCTGACAGTCGACTTCAGCTGCAGTTGTTGAAGCATAACTTTTGATCAAAAGATGTCAACTAGATCCATCCTGGGCCATCATCAAGCTATATCAAACCATCTTGGAGCCATCTTGGCCATCCTTGAGTTTCATCGATCCATCCTGGAGCCATCCCAGACCATCATCAGACTACATCTAGCCTTTTCGGAGCAATACTAGGCTATCCCCGAGTTACATCGAACCGTTTTGGAGCCATCCACTGCCATACTCAATCCCTATCAACACCGCTTCTAAATCCAATCTGGAGCCATGCGAGAGCCATCCTCAAAACTTTGAGACCATCCCTAAAGCTACACGGTGGCCATCCCAATAGTATGAGAACAATATGAGAGCCACCTCAAACGGAGCCATTTGTCACCAGGGCCTTGCTTACAAAGTTTCGAACTACGTATGGTCTGATCTCAATATGGAATTGAGTACGTAGGCAGCCCGTCCAGGGTGCGACCACATCAAGGGCGAAAATTTCCCTTTTCCCCTCGGTATCATTAAAGTGAACCAACCAAAGCATTGCCATGCTCAATCAGCACAAAGTCATCCCGGAGCCATCCATGGAAATCCTGGAACCATGATGGGAACTCCCGACAAAGTCATGCAACTGTTTTCATCATTCACTCGTGAAAAACCATTCTCTCATTACAAAGTCCACAACAAATCCCGTCAAACAACAATAAATCCATCATCAAAGCCATCAAACCACCCTCAAAAAAAAATCTCAAGGCAAATCAAAGCCCACAAACTGCCACAAAATCACCAACCAGGTCAAACCCACCAACCACCTCGAGACCATTGGTCACACCGGAGCCATCAGTGCCTACCAGAGCCATCAGCACATACTGGAGCCATCAACGCATGCAGGAGCCATCCGGATCCTTGAAGCCATGCCGGAGCCATACCGGAGCCATCCCGAGGTTGTGATGTTACTATAGAGCCATCTGCTCACACAAAAACTACATCCACAAACAGGGAGTTTAATTCAATTAATACATTGGTTAATCACCTCACATCACATATCATCTGCAAATACCCACAAAATTTGCTCACTATCTGACGCATCTTTACACCCGCTAGACAGCTATTGCGCTACTAGTGCGGTCGACTTTTCATTTTACACCTGCTAGACAGCTATTGCGCTACTAGTACGGTCGCCTTTCGTTTTACACCTGCTAGACAGCTATTGCGCTACTAGTACGGTCGCCTTTCGTTTTACCCTGCTAGACAGCTATTGCGCTACTAGTACGGTCGCCTTTCGTTTTACACCTGCTAGACAGCTATTGCGCTACTAGTACGGTCGCCTTTCGTTTTACACCTGCTAGACAGCTATTGCGCTACTAGTACGGTCGCCTTTCGTTTTACACCTGCTAGACAGCTATTGCGCTACTAGTACGGTCGCCTTTCGTTTTACACCTGCTAGACAGCTATTGCGCTACTAGTACGGTCGCTTTTCATTTTACACCTGCTAGACAACTATTGCGCTACTAGTACGGTCGCTTTTCATTTTACACCTGCTAGACAGCTATTGCGCTACTAGTGCGGTCGACTTTTCATTTTACACCTGCTAGACAGCTATTGCGCTACTAGTACGTTCGCCTTTCGTTTTACACCTGCTAGACAGCTATTGCGCTACTAGTACGGTCGCCTTTCGTTTTACACCTGCTAGACAGCTATTACGCTACTAGTACGGTCGCCTTTCGTTTTACACCTGCTAGACAGCTATTGCGCTACTAGTACGGTCGCCTTTCGTTTTACACCTGCTAGACAGCTATTGCGCTACTAGTACGGTCGCCTTTCGTTTTACACCTGCTAGACAGCTATTGCGCTACTAGTACGGTCGCCTTTCGTTTTACACCTGCTGCTAGACAGCTATTGCGCTACTAGTACGGTCGCTTTTCATTTTAAACCTGCTAGACAGCTATTGCGCTACTAGTACGGTCGCCTTTCGTTTTACACCTGCTAGACAGCTATTGCGCTACTAGTACGGTCGCCTTTCGTTTTACACCTGCTAGACAGCTATTGCGCTACTAGTACGGTCGCCTTTCGTTTTACACCTGCTAGACAGCTATTGCGCTACTAGTACGGTCGCCTTTCGTTTTACACCTGCTAGACAGCTATTGCGCTACTAGTACGGTCGCCTTTCGTTTTAGACCTGCTAGACAGCTATTGCGCTACTAGTACGGTCGCCTTTCGTTTAACACCTGCTAGACAACTATTGCGCTACTAGTACGGTCGCCTTTCGTTTTACACCTGCTAGACAGCTATTGCGCTACTAGTACGGTCGCCTTTCGTTTTACACCTGCTAGACAGCTATTGCGCTACTAGTATGGTACCGAACTTGCATTCTAGGCCCGTCATAAGCCCTAGGGCTGGATATCAAGAGGTCCAGTTGAGGCACTCCTAAGCCCTCGTGCACCGTAAACCAATCTAATTGTTAGTATCATAGGCTCGTCATAAGTCCTATGGCTAGATATCAAGAGGTCTAGTTGAGGCTCGTCATAAGTCCTCGTACTTTCAATTGCATTATAGGCTCGTCATAAGTCCTATAGCTAGATGTCAAGAGGTCTAGTTGAGGCTCGTCATAAGTCCTCGTGCATCCTACTATCGTGCAATTTTTTCCCGTTGCATTCATACAATGCTCCATTGACAACTGCATCTCGTTGCATGCATAAAACCCTAGTGAGAATTTTTGGCGCCCCGTCAACCTTGATCCAATTCTGCAAGCCTTCTATTGCAGAATTGAATCAAGGGGAGCCATCTGTAGACACCAAAATTCTCACCCGTTTTATTTTAAAATCAATTTTTTAAAAAAATGAACATGCTTTCAGAAACAAGGCGGTCGTCCCCGTTTTCAACTAAAGGAATTTCTTTTTCCTAACTTTTAATCTCATATTCCTATGAGAAAGGAAGCACGAGCCTTTTATCGTAATCCGTTTTAGCCTGTTTCATCTTGTATACATTTCTTTTTGTTGTTGCTTTTGTTTTAAAAAAAAATACATACTTCACGTTTTGAATCCTAGCGAGAATAGAGGACTTTTCCTTTGTTTTGCCCTGGCTCGTAACGTAAGATTTGTCTAATTTCCTCGCATCTGTATACCGAATGTAGTCATAGCTCGGTTGGTAAGGGTATTCGGGGAGGAAACTGATGGTACCGAGTTCGAAACTCGGTGGATGTGTTTTTTTTATGCAAACTCTCATTTTCCTTCTCTCCTTTTTCAGTAACTCGCGGCCCAGGCCCCGTTTCGCCTCCGATTCTTTTTCCATGCTGAAGCCCACAACCATCCAAACAAAACCCTAAACAAACATATATCTGCCTCCATTATAAAAACATTCTAACAACCCTACAGTATACCCACGTTCTTACGAGCCGACATTCTCCTCATTTGGAACATTCCCTTCCTAGCACTTTTTGAAATAAAAAAAAACCAAAAGAACCTTGAGTCTTCTTCCTCTCGACCTGGTCTGCACCCGAAAGTTTCACCGTCACCACTCGACTCAATTTTCTACCTCCGAACTCCGGTCACTATCTTCATCGTAATCTCCCTGAAAGTTTGCCGCCTCCACCTTCTTGCCAACCCGACATTTCCGCCGGTTCATCTCGATCGCCAGAAGAGTAAGTAGCATCGGTTCCGCCATGCCGGTGGTTCTCGCCTTACTCCGCCTCATCTTCTGTATATTACTGTCTTCCTCATTAGTTTTGTTCTCCGAATCTCCTCCCCTATCTTCTCTTGCCTGTCGTTTACTTCGGCTCATATTTAATTCGCGCTACCTTTCTCTCTTTTTTTGGTTTCGTTAAGATCCTAAGAACTAGAACTGCGAATGTTGGTTTTGCATGTTTCTGGTTTTGAAGGATTTCACAGAACCTTTAATTTGTTTTTTCATCTATGTTCGTGTTCTTTCTTTTCGACTAATGTGAATGGGCATGGTTTATTTTGGTGTTGATATTGAACACGAATCCTTACGTTTCCCTCTACACGTACATTTTAAACCATCTCCCTGACTCATAGACCTGGTACGGACCTTGAAGTCCGCGGACAGGATGAGAATCTGAGCGTTTGAGTTCCTCTCTGATTCTTGTGTTCATACGTTTCACCTCCTTACAGTGGCAGTCCAGAATCTGATCCTTCGAACGTTATCCCTATGGCAAGCGTTCTATCCTTCTACTGAGTTTTCATATTATACCGTTTGTCTGTTTGAGATACTCACCGGGTCGAAAATGGAAAGGAATATCGGTTGAACTTACACTTTCATTATGCTCTGTAATTCGATGAAACTGGTCATCTCCAGTCCAAATGTCCTACTCTCTGTCGGTTGCCCGAGTTCTTAGCGGCTAAACTGTTGTTTGCTTCTGGGGCTTATTTAAACAGGAGTTACTATCTGATTCCGTTTATTCACTAACCCATCTGTTGCCAATCTTGTGAAGCTGCCCATATTCAGCATATATCGTGCCCCTGGTTTGTAAAACTGACTCAGCGGGTTTGTTCTTTGTCCATCAGACATTTTGGTGGGATCTGAAGCATACATGAGATAAACCGATCTCTGGCTAATTATAGCACTTACCAGACCCTGCCTATTTGCTCTATATTTTCGGAATTAATACTGTTATACATCTGACCTTCCTTGCTGTTTACCGTGAGTTTCATTGTGTTGCTTGCAGGGGATTTCTATACCCTCTCCCGGTACTAAACTCTAACCTTGTTATCTGTTGAGCTCATTAGTACAACATTGCCTATCTCATGCCTGTTTTCTTAATGCTTATGCCAAGTTTAAGGTATTTGTTTGCCTCTGAAAATACTTGGTCTGTTTTGTTTACTGCTGATGATCGTTCCTTCAGTGTCTAATGGCAATTTGGAATCGGTGACACTTTCTGTTCCTTTTAGCAACTTGGCTAACAGACTAGTGTATCAAAAGCAAGGGTGACTCGGAGTTCATTTCGGTTGTTAAATCCATATCTCTCGCTGTTGGCTTTTAATTCATTGGAGCTAGGATTCCGCTATGTCTGTATGTTTTTGGTCTGGGATAATTCTCTGTGCTGTTTGGAAGTGTTTTGTTAACCTCGCTGGAAATCTGAGTTAAACTCAAACTGCTAAGCCTTTTTTTTACATAATCTTAGGCTCACAGACAACTCGATATTGTTTTAAGGAACTGTAGACAAGAATGAATTAAAAACTGATTCGTTTGTTCTAGGTCCCTGTCTATTTTGTTTAAGTGATCAATGATTTCCTCTGTATTCAAGTTTCAATTCATTTTGCTTATCGGTAATTTAGATACATGATTTGTTCATAGTTTTCTGCTTATTTATGGTTTTCTGTTTTGATCCATGTTCCTGGCCTGCGCTTTGTTTGTATCTGTTCTACCCTTTTATTTGTATATGTGTACAGTTTCTGTTTAAATCCTTGTATATATTAATCTATTTACTAAGCCTTAGTTACTAGACCTTTAGGACCAAGCCGTAGGATAGAGGGTGAACCCTAAGATTTAGGTAAGCCATGGTCCCACCTAATAAATTGGGTGATCCCTAAACCCAAACCACATCTTGTAATAACTTGTATTAATTTAAACATCTTCCTCAAAATGCATTCTAGTTCGATCCATTGTTCTTTCCAAATCCTCCAAAGCTTAAACCAAGCCTTGTCTCTCTTATTTTCGTCACTCACTCCTTTTATGACTTTGTTTAATTTTTCAAAACCTTCTCTGATTTCTTCAAACTGGCCCAATTGCTTTGACCCGGCCCAAGGTTCAATTCAAACCTGACCCAAATTCTTGTCCAAGCCCAGATTTTTTTCCCCTCATCCGAACTTAGCCCAGTTGCTTAACCCGGCCAAGTCCCAATTTAAACCTGGCCCAAATCATCCCCAAGCCAAACCAAGCCCACGTCGGCCCAGACCAAGGCCGGCCCAAATCTAGACTTCTTCCCAATACCCATATACGGCCCAACCCCAAGCAAACCACACCACTCTAAACCTGAAGCCCATAACCCGAATCCAATGTCTCCATGGCCCGAGCCCACCTCCTAATTTGGCCCAAAAACAAATCCAAACCCACGGCCCAAACAGAACCCGAACTCTCAGCCCACAAAGCAAACCCAATCTCGGCCCAAGTTCATAAACCTAGCCCATTGTCCAAGCCCAAAATTCAAATCCGGCCCATTAGCCCAAGGCCCAAACCTAAGGCCCAAACCGAAGCCCAAAATCCAAATCCGGCCCATTAGCCCAAACTGAAGCCCAAGGCCCAAACCGAAGCCCAAGGCCCAAACCGAAGCCCAAGGCCCAAACCGAAGCCCAAGGCCCAAACCGAAGCCCAAGGCCCAAACCGAAGCCCAAGGCCCAAACCGAAGCCCAAGGCCCAAACCGAAACCCAAACCCCAAACCGAAGCCCAAAACCCCAAGTCCAAAGCCCAAAACCCCAAGTCCAAAGCCCAAAAAGCCCATGGCCCAGAACCTAAAGCCCAAAACCATAAAAGACCCATGTCTCAAGCAAGCCTAAGTCCACAAGAATAAAACCTTTGACCCGAAATCGACCGAATGTTGACTTAGACCAAAAAACCTTGACTTTGACCAGAAAACCTCGACTTTGACTAGAAGACCTTGACTTTGACCAAAACCTGGACCCAGTCATTGACCAACCCGAACGTTGACCCGTTTCATCTTCCAATACAAGTCAAACCAAATCAATTCCAACATATGTTTCAAACCCGATTCCTTTCAATTCGCTTTCAACTTGTAAATTCCTTTCAAAATCTAAAACCCAAAAGAATGTCAAAACCATCGTTTTATTCAAGTCTCATCAAGTTTTCAAAGAAACCATTTTGTGGAATTTTAAAGGAAAAACTCTTCTCACATCACAGAAAACTCTTCTCAAATGCAGGAAGTTCTTCTCACATATACAAAAGTTTTCTCCTAAAAACATTTCTCAAAATCAGTGTTTCTTCGTCGAGAATTCTGAACAACTTCAAAAGTTTTCTAACTTAGTTTTCAACTCAAATAAACCGTTTTCGGGGAGCAAGTAATGCCTAACCCCTTCAAAACATTTCCTCCATGGTTAGAACATCACTTGTCTTCCTTCCCAAAATAAAATCCGAGGCGGGGCACTGGGGTCATAACCTCCTTTGTCGCAGTCTGGATCTCTTTAGGCGGGGCATTAGGGTGACAAACCTCCCCTAATTGCAGCCTAGATTTTTACAAGGCGGGGTGCTAGGGAAGTAATGACCTTCCTAGTTGCAGCTGGGATTTTAGAATCGTCTAACTCCCTTCTACTCGACTTCAATATTTTTGGTTTTTAACGTTTTAAAACCCGGGAGTTAGAGACGTTATTAGGGTTTGACCGAGAACATCTCATTCATGGTGTTTCTCTCTAAATCCTATTTTTCGACATAAATTCATTGCCCCATCTTTCGAGCCTCGGCACTTACCATTAATTAAGTGTCGTGTTCGAGGGGGTACATAGGGTAATCCCTCGGGATTATCCGCCCTTTTACAACAAAAACTGACTTTTTTCGATTTTAAAAACTTTAAGAGAGACATTTTGACAATCATTCCTCCAAACATTCAGTCCACCATCATCTCACTCTAAATTCAAAACATCCCAAAACATCAACCCTTTCATAACCTCAAATCCGAAAAGCCCGGATTTCTACTCAAACTTCAATTGCCTCACATACTCACTCAAATCATTCCAAACTCGAAACATCTCCTGAATCCCGACCTCTTCCAAACTTCTATAGTCTCATAGGCCCGAGTGCCCCACAGACTCGAACATCTCAGTCTCTCCACTATTTTAAGGTTCAAATGTCTCACAGACCCGAGCGTCTCACAGACTTTGATATCCCACACCTCCCATTACCTAAACATCTCAAACGTCTCATAGACCCGAGCGTCTCACAGACTAACACCTCAAAACCTTCAAAACCCCAAGATCTCCGAAACCCGAAGTCCGTGAACTACGTAAGGTCTGATCTCAATAGGGAGTTGAGTACGTAGGCAGCCCATCTAGGGTGCGACCCCATTCCAAATAAAAAACCTTTTTCCCCTCTAGGTGATTCTCTATACCCCTCAAAACACTCAAACCTTCTTTGGCTCCCACAAACTTCAAACCATCAGACACTAAGTCTTATCTATTCACTCAACCTCATACTTTTCCCAATTCTCATTCTACTCATCCGAATTCACCCATTCCTCTTCTGGTGCTAGCTTGGCAGAAAAGCTCACCTCATTCACTCTCTTTCCTCTCTCCTCGTCCCAATCCTATCCTTGGTTTTCAAATGAATCTCTCTAAAAAGGTTTTGAAAGAAGGCAATCCTGACGATTGGAGACCGAGGTTTCCTCGGGCACCAATCCGAAGTCGTGGTCGTTGCCCACTTCTAAGGGGTGTAACCCAGTGCGAACCCACACAGAATCTCTGACATGACCAGATAAGTCCTATCCATAGGTAATAATCATCAGAGTCAACTAACGGTTCTTAGAACCCCCTTCTCATCCTTTCCTGGTTCTTTAGGTCAAACTAGGTGGCGACTCTAGTCAATTCCGCCTTATAGAGGCATAAGTCCGCGTGGGGCCCATTGAGAGCGGGTGTAGTGTTCACTTACATTCCCCTTATGCTTTCTGGGAAAGAGACGACGATTTAGTAGGTATTTGAGGATGCCAGAGTAACGGGTTTTCACCCTCCACAGAATGGCATTTTGATCTAGGCTTTTCAATCAGGTACCATATTAGATAGACCCCCCTCATACCGAAAAATCACCCTCCACACAGCATTGGCGTAGAATTCTCGTACCAGCTCCGGAGAGAAGACACCCACGCCCATGCGCAAGATGCTGCGGGCACCAATCCCCTCAAATAGGTCTGTAATCCCGGCTGCAGCTGATGCCTCGTCGCTGATGCGCCTCTCAATGACGAAGGCCCCGCCCTGATCGTACCAAGCCCGGGCTCTAGCAGATCTTAATCCATCATCGTGTAGTGGGGTATGGGCTGGCTCAGACTGGTCGTCGGGGCGTGGGTTCCTCGAAGAAGAACCCGTGCGTGTAGCACCTCCTCTAGTGCGAGCCATCTAAATGATAAACAAAAGCAGTAAGAAATCTAAACAGCAAGAAAAGAGAAGCAACAGACACACCAAAACCCGAAACCGATCAAGCAACATGTTCTATTTGAACATATTTTTTCGCATAATTAATCTACAATTACCAATGCATTAAAACATCTAAACATAACAAATAATATCATTAAACAGTACAACATAAACCTAGAAAACATTGCAGAAAAATTGCAAAATTTTAACATGTCTGGATCCACGTCTGGGTCAACTTAGTCGGACGCAGATCCGGACGCGACATGAACCCTAAAAAAAATTTATGCTGCGAATAGAGCGGCGTCGTCATCCCAGAAATGCAACCAGAACTTCAAATTTCACACAAAATCCACCAACAGATTCACAAACTCGACACCAATCATCGAATTAAGTATATAATTCATTCAAACTACCAAATCTACCGCAATATGTCATAAATTTCAAACGAAATTGAAAAATCGAGAAACCTGGTGCGTATTTGGTTGCGGTTTGAACTAGGGAAGAAGAAAGGAGAAACATGGGTGTTGGGCGGTACTTGTGACGGCACGGTGGTGCTCCTGTGTTGCCGGTGGCAGTGGGCAAGAACGGTGGTGGTGTTTGCTGGTGGTGGAGGCGAAAATGGAGGAGGGTGAAAAATTACAGAGGTGATTTTTGTTTAAGTGCGTCGGGAAGAAGAAGGAGGAGGAAGAAAGAAAGAAAGGAAGAAGGAAAAGAAAATCGCGGCACACGCTGTTTTAGTTACGTCCGGATGAGGCGTCCGGATCCGGACGGATTAGGTTTTAAGGGTGTCCGCTTTGTGCGTTCGGCTGGGTTTAGCCGGACGCGTTGTAGTTCCTTTTTATATTAAATTTAATTTAAAACCATTAATCTAAAACACATCATTTATTAAAAATAAAAAAAATTAAAAAGGAAACATTACCAAAAATAATCAAACAAAAATAAAACAAACACAAGAAATGCAGAAATAAAATAGCAAGAGTGTAAAGGACTCCCTGATCCGTGGTGAATGCTGTCATGATATTTCCCCACACTTGAGTTCAGTTTAGCATTAGAGTGAGGTACCTGAAAGAGTAAATCTGCAAAACCAGGAGAACTCAAGTGGATCGAGGTAGAGTTAGTTATTGAAATAGGGGAGTCGGGTCTCTTGCAGTAAAATAGTAAAAAATTCTCAATAAATTAAAAAGAAAATTAAATCAAGTAATAGGAAAGTGTAAAAGAAAGTAGGGAGGAGATTTTTTTTTACTGGTGGGTTGCCTCCCACCCAGCTGCCATCTTTTCGGTCTTTGGCTAGACCTTGGTGCATCAGTTTGGCGGGTTTAAACAGTGATCACCGAGTGAACTTCGACACTGTTACTACTCAAATAATGCTTTAGCTGGGATCCGTTGACCTTGAATGTCTCGCCTTCTGTGTTGATTAGATCAATGGCTCCATAAGGTGAGACACTTGTCACTGTGAATGGGCCGGACCAACGAGGATTTTAACTTTCCTGGAAATAGTTTCAGTGGGAGTTGAATAGAAGAACCTTATCCCCACATGAAACTCACGCTTGACCAACAACTTATCATGCCACCTCTTCGTCTTCTCCTTATAAAACTTGGCGTTTTCATAAGCTGCCTCTCTAAACTTCTCCAGATCACACAGCTGTAGCTTACGCTTCTCACCAGCCTTTTGAAGATCAAAATCCAATGCCTTAATTGCCCAAAAAGATTTGTGCTCCAGCATCCACAGGTAAGTGACATGCCTTGCCATAAACCAACTTGTATGGGGACATACCTAAAGGGTTTTAAAGGCAGTGCGGTATGCCCACAAGGCGTCATCTAACTTAAGGGACCAGTCTCGCCTCGAGGATGTGACAGATTTCTAGAGAATCCACTTAAGCTCCCTGTTGGTGATCTCAGCTTGTCCGTTTGTTTTTGTGATGATACGGTAGAGAAACCTTATGCCGTACACCATACTTCTGCAGAAGAGCTTCAAACTGTTTGTTGCAGAAGTGTGTACCCCCGTCACTAATGATCGCTCGTGGGACACCAAAACGGGAAAAGATATTCCTCTTTAAAAACTTAAGCACCACTCTTGCATCATTGGTAGGTGCTGCTATTGCTTCAGCCCACTTGGTGACATAATCTACTGCTACCAAGATGTAGAGGTTACCTTGAGATGATGGGAACGGTCCCATGAAATCAATGCCCCAAAGATCAAACGGCTCAACCTCCAAGATCGAATTCAATGGCATCTCGTGGCGTCTGGATAAATTCCCCTGCCTTTGACATTGATCACAAGTGGAAACAAATTGATAGCAATCCTTGTTCATAGTTTTCCAAAAGAACCAGCCTCCAAATTTTCGCGGCTGTCCTAGCCGGACCAAAATGACCTCCTGCTTCTCTAGAGTGACAGTGCAACAGGATGTCTCTAGCTTCCTCCTTAGAAACGCACCGACGAATCATACCATCTGCACAGACCTTGAATAGAAATGGGTCGTCCCAAAGGTAATGCTTGACCGTGGAGAAAAACTTCTTCTTCTGCTGATATGTCAACTCTGGAGGGATGATACCCTTAGCTAGGAAGTTCGCAATATCAGCATACCAAGGGTCCGTGGAACGACTGATCATGTAGACAAACTCATCAGGAAAATACTCGTTAATCGGCCTGCCATCATCTAGAACTTCCATACGGGATAAGTGATCTGCCACTCCATTCTGCGCTCCAGGTCTGTCCTTAATCTCAATGTCAAATTCCTGCAGAAGTAAAATCCATCTGATCAAACGTGGTTTAGCATCTCCTTTCCAAAGAGATACCTGAGAGCGGAATGGTCAGTGTGCACAATGACTTTGCTTCCAATTATGTATGGTTGAAACTTATCACATGCAAAGACATTGCCAGCAGCTCCTTCTCCGTTGTTGTGTAGTTCTTCTGCACCTCATTCATAGTCTTACTAGCATAGTAGACTATCCTCAACACCTTGTCATGCCTCTGCCCCAAAGCTGCTCCCAATGCGTATCGCTGGCATCACACATTATCTCAAAAGGTAATGACCAATTAGGAGCAACAATAATAGGTGCAGAAACCAATTTAGCCTTGAGCAAAGTAAAAGCACCTAAGCACTCTTCTGTAAATTCAAATTTAGCATCCTTAAGTACAAATCACAGAGAGGCTTAGAGATCTTGGAGAATCCTTAACAAATGCCTATAAAAACCTGCGTGACCGAGAAACTCCGAACATCTTTTACCGACGATGGTGGTGGTAGCTGCTCTATTACTTCAATCTTTGATTTGTCTACCTCGATCCCTTTCTTAGAAATCTTATGTCCGAGCACGATGCCTTCCTGCACCATGAAGTGGCACTTCTCCCAATTGAGTACCAAGTTAGTTTCCTTGCATCTAGCTAAGATTAAATCCAAGTCTCTCAAACATGAATCAAAAGTCGGTCCAAAGACAGAAAAAAATCATCCTATAGAGTTCGATGCACTTTTCAATAAAATCAGCAAAAATAGCAGTCATGCATCTTTGAAATGTAGCTGGCGCATTACACAAACCAAAGGGCATGCGTCGATAAGCATAAGTACCATACGGACATGTAAAAGTGGTTTTCTCTTGGTCTTCCTTAGAATTGGAATCTGAAAATACCGGAGTAACCATCTAAGAAACAGTAATATTCTTGTCCTGCAAGCCTCTCCAGCATCTGGTCAATAAAAGGAAGGGGAAAATGGTCCTTCTAGTGGCGGCATTTAATTTCCTATAATCAATGCAAACTCTATGCCCGGTAATAGTATGCTGAGGAATTAATTCACCTTTATCATTAGGCACCACAGTTAAACCTCCTTGCTTAGGTACGACCTGTGTAGGACTTACTCATTCACTGTCAAAAGTGGGTCAGATGATACCTGCAGCCAAGAGCTGTGATAACTCGCCTTCTTAACCCACCTCTTTCATGGGTGGGTTCAGGTCTTCGTTGAGGCTGTCTCGTTTCGTTTGGCATCTCCTCAGGTAAATGCGGTGATGCAGAACGTAGGGCAATGCCTTTGATATCAGCAATGGACCACCCTAGTGCCTCTTTGTTTCTCTTTAGATACTGCAACAAGGCTTCCTCCTGTTCATTGGTTAAACTATTAGAAATAATGACAGGCAAATCAGATGGAGGAACTAAGAAAGCATATTTAAGGTGACTAGGAAGAGGGTTAATTTCAAGAGAAGGTGGTGATTCCACAGAAGGAGCTAGCGTCTTTGGAACTCGGTCCAGCGGTTCCTCTTCGATTTGTAGTTCTTCCTATATGGCCTCCCAGCAGCAAGCTGAAATGCTACAGTAGAAACCTCTGAATCATCATGAACTGTTTCTATAGATTCTACCAAGCATTTCTCCAATGCATCCAGCTCCGTGGGGCTGTAAGAATAGTCATGCATCAAGGTATTAATACAATCTAAACTGAAACAAGCATGAACATCAGAAGGGTGGGTAGTAGCCTTGGTCATATCAAATACAAGCTGCTCATCATGTAACCGTAGTATAATCTTCCCTCCTTCAACATCAATGAGGGTCCTTGTTGTACGCATGAATGGTCGACCTAAGATAAGCGGTACTATGTAGGATCGGGTGGCTAACTCAAACCAACCAAAGGTGTGAGTCTAAGAGTTGGTTTGACTCAATCAGCCTTCGTATGTGAGAAACACTCTGTGATGCAGAGGAACTCAATCGAACTGATCAAACTGAGGGTGCGGAAGACTTTTCAGTAATTGAAACGAAACGATGAAAAGGAAGAAGGACTCTGTGGAATTCAACAAGATACACAAATAAGCTATTTCATTTCCTGGTCAAATAAAACAACTTACAAATGTCTACTAAGTAGAAGGAATCTACTTAGCGGTTTTTCACTGACTCACCCAACACACTTTCTAATCAGATCAATGGTAAGCGTAGTGAAACTAGGATCTTCCTAGGCAGAGTCTATCTAAAAGCGCTAACTAACTTGGTACGTATTCTCTCTCTCTTTCTGGCTTACAAAGTGATTCTCTTTCTCTCTCTAAGCTCTGAAATAATCCTCAATGAAAGCACACCTAAAACTGACTATTACACAACTTATTTATACTCTTAATACAACGGTAGGTCGAAGGAGTTAGTTCCAAAAATACCGGAACTAACTTAGTGGACAACTTCCAACGGCTTTGAGTGGTCTTCTTACTTGGGCCGCGATCTTCGGGTGTTGAGTGAAGACTTAATGACCGTTGTGGTGATTAAGGCATTCCCGAGTTGACTCCTTGTTATTCGCAACTGCACGGGAGAGTCTGTGAAGTCTTCTTAGTTGCGTGGACTCTATTGAAGCGGCTCACTCTTTGTGTCTGTCTGGGATGATTGACTCTGTCGAGGTGATAGGCTATCTCTGCAACACTCTGATGTCCCAACAATTTCCCCCTTGTTGCTGATGATAGCAAACCTCCGTGAATCCCGATGGAGTCAATCCTGAAATAGAAACACAAAGGACTAGGGGAACCGACCCTGTCAAAGTTCCCCTTAATAGCAGGTAGTAGTTGAGTTCAAAGACTCATTTAGGTTCCCCCTAAATCGTAGAGGGACTCCAGGCAAGCAAACATTAAATGGGCAGTGTAATAGGCAGGATAGAACGTAGTATATAAAGCAGTTAAAATACTAGACCACACGGTCCAGCAGCAGAAATCCAAAAGCAATTTAAAAAACAACAACAGAGTCACCCGTACACCAGACGGGATTCACCGCTTCCCCCTTTTGCTTTCATCAGAGGGAAGCCCACAGTCACACAGAGTTAGTCAAAGTATTCACACAGAAACCAGCAAAAAGTGTTTAGAACTTAAAAACAGCCTAAGTCCTAACACTACACACACACGTCATGGCTAAGGGGTTGGGGTCAGGGTGGATTGGATGTCAAGGAGTTGTTCTTGCACGGCCACCACAGTCGTCTCTATCCCAGCGAGTCTGTCCATCATCCGCGTTTTCCCCTGAATCAGCTCTGCTGCTTGCGCAAGGAGTCGCTCCACTTTCTCCAGGAGGGGTAGGAGTGAAGCGTGAGGGACTGCCTCTTGAGACGTGGAGGTTCCCGCCGTCGTTGGAGTTGATGGTGGGGGCAGCAGCTTTGATTTGTCGATAGATGTCAGCCGATTCAGATACCGCAGGTTGATGGTGTCTGCCTCTTCGATAGACTCTAGCGTCGATGTCGCCAGGGGTACCTGAAAGAATTTAAGTATTCGAGGCAGCCAGAACACATACCCCAGGGAGTGTTTCGGGGTGTCGACAGACTGAGCTAAGTGATGGAGGATGATGTGGGCCACATTAAAGGAATGCCGGTTGATAATACAGTACATAATGGTAAGGTCCAAGCAGTTGACCATGAGATTTCCTTCTTTGTGGGGGACAATGTTTTTGACCAGAATATGTAGGAGTTGGTGTAAAATAGAGAGATCGCCACGGGGTATGGGTGAGCCAATCTTTTTCTTGGAGGAGAAAAAGCGATAGATTTTATTTTGTGGGACCCCGGGGATTTCAGGAAGGACTCCTTTCTCATAGAAGGACAGGCCAGTAGTAGGGACTCCAAGGATTTGGGACAATTTTTCAAGATTGAAGAAGATTGGGGTGGAATTGACAAAAGACTGTGCAACACCGTTTCTGATAACAAGATTTTGAAAGAAATCGACAGACTCTTGGGGATACCACTCTGTTATCTCACACAAGAGTTGTTTCCACCCCTGAACCTCTAGCATGGTCACTAATTACCCTAGGTTTGAAGATAGAGCCCAAGAGAAATCGAGGAACTTACCCCTGACGACATTCTGTTTTGAGGCAGGGTCCCCGAGCATGTAACGTTGGTTGAATGGGTCTATCTTCGCACATCTTTGGTGCGGCTTTGGAGGTTTCTGGTCTCTGGTGGATGTTGCGCCAGTAGAAGCATCATGACTGGCCGTGGGCAATTCTTGGACTGGAGACGATTCGCCGGAACCAGAGGAGACAGGTTGCGCCTTGACAGAAGAACGAAGTACCCTTTTGGCTGTGGGTCGGTTGGAGGTTTGAGCTTTTCTTTTACGGGTTTTGGGTTTGGGTTGGCCATCGATTGGAGGTACACCTGAAGGCGAATGAGATCGGTGAAAATATCGGCTGGGATGTTGATACCGTTGAAGTTGATGCCTGCCATTTGAAAATTGTAGTACACTTGGGCGTAGAGGGTATGGAAATGAGAGAGATGGAGTAGACGGGTGATGGATATAAAGGCTGGAAGTTACAGAGATGGCGTGTGTCAGGTGAGATAAATGCGGCGACGTCAGGGTTTAGCGAGATTAACGGCGAGGATTTTGGCAAGGTGGGTTCGGATAGATGACGTGGGTGGTATCGCTAGAGTTATAGACATGCTAAGTAATAAAACACATTTCACAGATTCAAGTGCAAACAAAGACAGACTCGATGAGACATGAGGGAGTACCTGCTGAAGATTGTAGTAGGGGCAAGGAGATGCACCGTCTAGGTAGACGGAGTCAACCCAATTGCTGGTCGTAGTGCTTCGAATCGTGCTGTAGACAGGGGTTTAGTAAATATATCTGCAAGTTGATCTTCTGTGGGCATGAAGTCAAGATGGATGAGCTTTTGCTCAACACAGTCTTTCAAGAAATGAAAATGAATTTCAATATGTTTGGTTCTTGAGTGTTGGACTGGGTTTTCGGATATTTTGATGGTGCTTTTATTGTCACAGTAGATTGGGATTTGTTCTTGGGTGACATAATAGTCTTGAAGTTGTTGTTTCATCTAAAGAAGTTGGGAGCAACAGGCTGCAGCAGAGACATACTCTGCCTCCGCTGTAGAGAGTGCTACGGAGTTTTGTTTTTTGGAGGACCATGAAATAAGGCAAAGACCCAAGAACTGTGCATTACCTGAAGTACTCTTTCGATCTTGGAGAGAACCAGCCCAATCAGAGTCACTATATCTAGATAAAGTAAAGGTAGGAGATCGTGGATACCATAGATAGAGTGTACTTGTACCTTTAAGATAGCGGAAGATACGCTTGACTGCTTTGAGGTGAGACTACTTCGGTGCTGCTTGGAAGCGAGCACAGAGGCAGACTACGTGAAGAATGTCGGGGCGACTGGCAGTAAGATACAAGAGGGACCCTATCATTCCTCTATATTCTATGGCATTGACACCGACTCCGTCATCATCAGGATGAAGTTTTACAGATGTACAGCTTGGTGTGGACATACTCTTGGCATGTTTGAGGTTGTACTTGTCAAGGAGTTCCTTGATGTACTTTTGCTGATGGATATTAATCCCATCCTTCTCCTGTTGAATTTGTATCCTAGGAAACACTTGAGCTCACTAACTCATTCATGGAAAAACTCTTGCTTCATGAGGTTAGCAAAATGGTCACAGAGGATGTTACTTGTAGAGCCGTAAATGATATCATCGACATAAATCTATACTAGGAGTAAGTCATGCGATGAGTGAAGAATTAAGAGTGTTTTATCTACGTTACCTTGAGAGAAACCATTTTGCAATAAATATGAAGACAGTCTTTCATACCAGGCGCGCGGACCCTGTTTCAGTCCGTAAAGGGCCTTACACAGTTTGTAGATGTAGTCGGGATGGACGGAGTCTGTGAACCCTGGTGGTTGCTCGACATAGACTTCTCTATCAATGTAGCCATGGAGAAATGCTGTCTTGACATCCATTTGATATAATTGGAAACCTTTGAATGCAGCAAACGCAATTAACATGCGAATTGCTTCAAGACGAGCTACGGGTGCGAAGGTTTCATCATAGTCAATGCCTTCTTCTTGATTGTAGCCTGAACGACCAATCTAGCTTTATTCCTGAAAACTTGTCCTGCATCATCAAGTTTATTACGAAAGACCCAACGAGTACCAATTGTTTGTTGATGCGTGAGACGAGGAACTAACTCCCAGACAGCATGTCGCTGGAGAGAATTGTGTTCCTCCTACATAGCAGTAACCCAATCACTATCAAGGAGTGCTTCTTTGATATTTCTTGGTTCAGTGCTAGACAAAAAAGCACTAAAGGCACAGAGGTTTTGCATAGCTTGGAGGCGTGTTTGAACACCGGAGTTTGGGTCTGTAATAACACGATAAGCTTTGCTTTTAGAGGAGTAGCCTAGAAAAATACCTTCATCACTTTTAGGAGAGAACTTACCCAGGTTGTCCTTACCATTATTGTGGATAAAGCACTTACATCCGAAACGCCTGAGATGAATAAGACTTGGTTTTCGTTGATGGAGTAGTTCATAGGGTGTCTTGTGAAGGAATGGATGAATCAGCGCACGATTTGACACATAGCATGCTGTGTTAACAGCTTCTGCCCAGTAAGATGGAGTGAGTTGACTGTCAATGAGCATTGTGCGTGCCATTTCTACCAAAGTTCTATTCTTGCGTTCAACCACTCCGTTTTGTTCTGGAGTACGTGCGGATGATATTTGGTGATCCACTCCGTTGTCCCTGCAAAACTCGTCAAACGACTTGTTGCAAAATTCAATGCCCTGGTCCGTTCTCAGGGTTTTCAAAGTAAATGAAAACTTGGTGACAAGCATTTTATGGAGTTTGACGAACTCCGTAAAAGTTTCATCCTTAGTAGATAGAAAAATGACCCAAGTCCACCTGGAATAGTCATCGACTATGACCAGGATGTACCTCTTACCACTTCTACTTTGTGTACGCATGGGACCAACAAGATCCATGTGTAGTAATTCTAGGGGAGAGCTAGTAGAGAGAGTAGACTTACTTTTGAAGGAGGACGGGTGTGTTTACCTTTTACGCATGCTTCACAGACAGAGTCTGTGTCAAAGGTTGTGTCAGGTAAACCAATCACCAAGTCCTTGCTTTTGAGTTTGTTCAACAGCCTGTGATTTGCGTGACCAAGTCTGGAGTTCCACAATAATGAGTTTTTGGAATGCACATTGAGACAGACTTGATCGTCTGGATTAATGGAGTTTAAGCACATTTTGTAGAGATTTCCTTCTCTACGTCCCACAGCTTTTAATGAACCTGTAAGCTCATCATAAACCTTACAATCCGAAGAGGAGAAAAGTACCAAATTGAATCTATCACAAATTTGAGAAATACTTAGTAAACTATGTTGGAGTCCAGTGACCAGATGGACTCCATCAATTTTAAATTTTGAGGGGTTACCTACGGAGCCAACTCCCACGATTTCACCCTGGTTGTTGTTTCCAAAAGTAACCTTACCTCCTTGGTAGGATGAAAGCGAATTGAATTGATTTGGATCTCCAGTCATGTGACGGGAACATCCACTATCCAAGTACCAGTTGTCTCCATTCGCCTTCACCTACAAAATAACAAATCATTTGTTAGATTTAAGAACCCATATGTACTTGGGTTCCCTTTTCGAGCCAGACCTTTTCAATTCTTCTCGTGCATCAAGTATGAACTTAACACGTTTGACGTTAAACGATAGATCTCTATTCAATTTATCACAGGCACTGTCTCTATGTCCAAGACTCCCGCAGTAGCCATAAATTTTGGTTGGTGGAAGATTGACATATTTCTGCTGTCCTTTCCACCAGGAGTCGAATTTTTCTTTTTCTTGATATCGTTTGGCTCTGTTGTCGGATTTGGACATATTCGTTGGGATGTCGAACTTACCCTTGTGCCACTTGGGTGTGGATTGAGTGGATCGAACTCCAGATTGTAGATTTACAATCTGTTGAGAGAGTTGTTCTACTTTGGAGCAAAGATCATCTCGATCTTGGCTGATTTCTTTGATCTTGGAGCGAAGATCATCTCGATCTTGGCTGATTTCTTTGATCTTGGAGTGGGCCCACTCAGGTAGTTCAGAGGAAGTGACTTGTTTGATAAACTTGACTGGCTTAAGGGAGAGAGCGTGCTCCTTTTCTTTCAGTTTTTGAGTGAGATTTTTGATAGTGGTGTTCAGGGATATGTTTTTGGATCCAGAAGCATTTAGATCATTTTGAAGAGAGCAGCACTTGTCAGTAAAGATGGTGAGGTCTTGTTTGAGAGAGTCGATCAGGGTGAGAGACTCTTTCTGGTCACCCTGGCTAAATTGAGGTCGCTCTAAGGTATCATGAAGTTCCTTTTGAAGGGAATCAACATGACGCCTTGATTCTTGTAGATCTAACCTGAGAGAATAAGAGATGGTTTTGTGTTCCTCAGCTTCATCTCTTAGGGCATACATCAGACCTTTTGAGATTTCGAGTTCCTCAGATAGCTCGGTTATTTTGCTGGTAAGACTTGCTTGAGGGAGTTGTTCTCGGAGACAATTTTAGCAATTAAAGTTAAAAATCCCATAGGAGAAATACGGTAAAGGTCTGTTTCCAGGTGAGAACGAGTTACCTCATTGTCTGGAATTATGGACTCCGTCGTGTCGTGTGCCATGAGACATACCAGGCCGCTGGACTCTGCGTCTGGATCGTCGGAGTCTGAATCGCCCCAACCAACAGCTGCCATCAGTGATCTCCCTTGGGATTTTCCATACTGGTTCTTGAGTAAGGGACAGTCCTTCTTGAAGTGACCGGGTTTATTGCAGTTGAAACAAGTTACAGAATTAAAGACTTGTTTGGAGGTGTTTGAGAATGACCGACTCTGTCGATTAGGTTGGTTGCGCATGAATTTTCAGAAGTTCTTGACTATGAAGACAAAGTCTTCCATAGTCTCAGCCTCACTTTCCTCAACAATAATATCCATCAGCTCAGCCTTGGCTTGTCTGATTTGAGTATCAGCGACATAGGCTCCTTCTTGAGTGTACTGAGTCGAATTAACCTGCAAGGCCTGGTCATTCAAAGTAGTAATCTTACTAGAAGAAGGAGAAGATGTATTACCACATTTCTTTCGAACATTCTTCTTGTATTTATCTACGGATTGTAGATAGGAACCTAGGTCTTGACAACTCCATTTAGACAGATCCTTGCATGCTTTGGTGGAGATTATCGTTTCTGCCCATTCTTCTCGAAGGCTGTCCAGCAGCTTGTGCAAGACACTCTCTCTATCCGGTAAGATGTTAACTTCCTGTATAGTAGTAGTTAGTAAATAGAAACGATCAAGCACTTCTTCCAGGGAATCACCAGGCTTTTGTAGAAAATTTTCATAGTCCATTCGGAGTTCTTGAGCTTTGCATTTCTTGAGTTTAGTGACTCCCTCGTGGGTAGCTTGAAGGAGTGTCCATATCTCGTTTGCGGACTTACAGTGATTTACTCTCCTTTGTTCTGGGATGGACAGGCAAGTGCATATTGCACGTGATGCTTGTCGATTCAGCTCGTACCTTTTGTGATCTGCAGCAGTCCATGTTGATCGATCTGGATTGACTGCAAGATCTCCTCCAGTGACTATCTCCCAAAGCTCAGAGTTGACAGACTCAATGTGTTGCTCGATCTCGTTTTTCCAATGGTCGTAGTTGGTGGAGGTGAGCCTGGGGTGCTCGAAGTGCATTTTGTTGTTTTGATTGGCGAAGAGATCTGCCATTGCTTCGTTGATTGACCATTAGCCTAAGCAAGGCTCTGATACCATGTGTAGGATCGGGTGGCTAGCTCAAACCAACCAAAGGTGTGAGTCTAAGAGTTGGTGTGACTTATCAGCCTTCGTATGTGAGAACACTCTGTGATGCAGAGGCACTCAATCGAACTGATCAAACTGAGAGTGTGGAAGACTTTTGCAGTAATTGAAACGAAACGATGAAAAGGAAGAAGGACTCTGTGGAACTCAACAAGATACACAAATAAGCTATTTCATTTCCTGGTCAAATAAAACAACTTACAAATGTCCACTAAGTAGAAGGAATCTACTTAGCGGTTTTCCACTGACTCACCCAACACACTTTCTAATCAGATCAATGGTAAGCGTAGTGAAACTAAGATCTTCCTAGGCAGAGTCTATCTAAAAGCGCTAACTAACTTGGTACGTATTCTCTCTCTCTTTCTGGCTTACAAAGCGACTCTCTTTCTCTCTCTAAGCTCTGAAATAATCCTCAATGAAAGTACACCTAAAACTGACTATTACACAGCTTATTTATACTCTTAATGCAACGGTAGGTCGAAGGAGTTAGTTCCGAAAATACTGGAACTAACTTAGTGGACAACTTCCAACGGCTTTGAGTGGTCTTCTTACTTGGGCCGCGATCTTCGGGTGTTGAGTGAAGACTTCATGACCGTTGTGGTGATTAAGGCATTCCCGAGTTGACTCCTTGTTATTCGTAACTGCACGGGAGAGTCTGTGAAGTCTTCTTAGTTACGTGGACTCTATTGAAGTGGCTCACTCTTTGTGTCTGTCTGGGGATGATTGACTCTATCGAGGTGATAGGCTATCTCTGCAACACTCTGATGTCCCAACATACTACCTTGTCCTCCTCCATGTCTAAAATAACAAAGTCAGCAGGGAAAGCAAAAGTACCAACCGAAACAATTAAATCCCTTACCACCCCTTTAGGTAGGATGATTGACCTATCAGCTCATTGTAGAGTTTAATTCGGGTAATTCGGTGGTAAAGTTCACATTCTCCTAAACCAAGCTTCAAATACATTGATAAGGGCATTAAATTAATACTTGCGCCTAAGTCACATAAACCCTTACCACAATTCACATTACCTATTGCACAAGGTATGACCGGAGTACCTGGATCATCAAGCTTAGGTGGAAGCTTCTTCGAAAGGACGGCTGAAACGCTCTCGGTAAGATACACAATATCCTTCTCCACTAAAGATCGTCTATTGGACAGGATGTCCTTCATGAACTTCGCATATATCGGCATCTGCTTCAACGCTTCAGAAAAAGGAATGTTAATGGTTAGTTTCTTAAAAATACTTAAGAACTTACCAAACTGCTCATCCATGTCTCTCTTCTTCAACCGGTTTGGAAAAGGAACCGATGCTTCATCAACTGCACGGCGTGGAGGTGGGGAAATCTTAGGAGTCTTGCTAATCGCCACCTCCTCTTCAACTGGTTCCTCCTGAGAACCTGCTGGTGTAGTTTCTTCATTTTGCTCAACATTAGGAAGAGGAGCCTCGGCTTCAGGGACCACTGGGTCAAGCTATGTACCACTCCTCAACGTGATTGCCTTGGCATATTCTCTCGGATTCTGCTCTGACTGACTGGGCAAAGAACCCAAAGGACGTTGAGCCAACTGCTGTGATATTTGAGATAGCTGAGTCTCGATGTTCCTATTGAATGTCCTTTGATCATTGTTGAAGGTCCTCTGCTCTTGATTGAAAGCTTCCAGCTCATTAAATTTCTTGGTGTTAACTGTGATGAAATCATTCATTCTGGCTAGAACTTCATCCATACTAGAGGACGCACCAGCACCCGTATTGTGCGCTTGCTGATTCTGTAGTGGCTGCTTCTGATAAGAGGAATTATACTGCTGTTGAGGTCTTTGGTTGTAATTGCTGTTACCGCCAACTTGGTAACGATTCTGCTGCTGAGAATGGTAACCTGGGTTGCTTTGATTTCCGAAATAATTACCCGGTCTGTTACCAACATAGTTTGCTACCTCTTCTTGCGGTGGAACACACTGGCACATGTTAGAACTTCTACCACAATACTCACATTGAGGGAATGAATCAGTGATAGCCGATGCGTTTGATTTTGGGTTCATCAGTGTGCACATCTTCTCAAACTGCTTAGAAATGCTATCCATCTTAGCAGCTAAGAGGGTATTTGAGTCTACCTCATAAATTCCTGCATTCTTCTTCGGAAAGATCTCAGTAGCAGCTCTTGCACCTCCCCATTGGTTAGCTGAATTGGAAAGAGTTTCCAACAACTCCTTTATCCTGGTGATTGGAAGCTCCATAAGACTTCCTCCTGCACAGGTATCAACTAATAGACGGCTCTGGGGGTCTAGATCTTTAGAAAATGATTGCAATATAACTTCTTCTCCCAGACCATGATGTGGCACTCTTCTTACAATTCCCTTGAATCGCTCCCAAGCTTTAGAAAGAGTTTCACCGCTATACTGTTTGAAGTTCGTGATCTCACCTCTCATTGACAGCATTCGGGGCGGTGGAAAGTACTTTGCCAGGAACGCATTTGCTAGCTCACTCCTGGAAGTGATACTGTTTGGAGATTGGGAGTTCAGCCACTCGGCAGCTCTGTCCCTGAGTGAAAAAGGAAACAAGGTTAGTCTGGCTACCTCCTGAGAAGCTGGTGTTGAACATGCTCCAACCAATCGCAGGAAGGATGTAAGATGAACATTTGGGTCTTCAGTAACTACTCCACTGAACTGTGGAGCATTCAGGACCATCGTGACATAATGGGTCTTGAATTGTTATTCTACCCCTTCCGGTAGTGCAGGGATTACTATTGGTGATGTGAGTCCCTCCACATTCGGATGAGTGTAGTCGTTCATCCTTCTTTCTCGGCTGATACCGTCCATAAGATACTCTTCTTCTTCTTGAACAAAGGTATCACCTGGTGGGTCTTTGAGAAACACTTCTGGTTCAACTGTAGACTCCAGTACCAATCCCTGACGACTTCTCCTAGTAAGCCGCTCTATTTCAGGTTCCAGCTCGAATTCAGGATTTCCTTTAGAACGAGTTTTAACCATAAACCAAAAATCAGATAACTGACAGTAATGTAGTTATAAAAGTAAACTCAATCGGGTAAAACCAAAACTAGAACCAAAAATAAGAAACAAATTGCACAAAGCTAAGAAAATGAACAAAGGAAAATAAAATAAAATAAAACAAAACAAAAATAAACTAAACTAAAAAGCAAAAACAAAACAAAATTAAATGAGATAATACCAATATAAAAATTAAACTAAGCAACCGTGCCTCCCCGGCAACGGCGCCAAAAACTTGTTGGGGTAAAACCTAACGGTAAATTGTTATTGGGGGGTTTAACCTAACGGCAAGTGTACCGGTCGATTATAGCAAGTTTAAATCTCGGAGTATTCCCTAGGTATCGAATCCAAGGAGGCAGTGGCTAGTTTAATTTATACTTACACACAAAACAAGAATAATATAAAAATAACAGGAAATTGAGGGTTTTTGTATGTGATGGTGAATATTGTAAAGCAGTTCAATAAGAATTAAATAATAGGTAAATAATTGTTTTGATTTTGTTTGATAAAGGAAATTCCGGTTTACTACTTCTCTCTAGGTTTGCAATTTCTTCCCCTCAGTGATGAATCCACTGTTTACTAATTGCTTTAAGTGTACTCTAGATTACTGGTCAGCTAGTGTTTAGAGGAATTACCATCTCTATACTAACTGGTTCTTTCCCTGTAGTCAATTGATAGCCGCAGTTCTCACTTATAAGCTAATAAACTGATAAACTCATTTAATTGATTAGATTAACAAGTCTAGGAATTCATAAGGGAAAAGAACTTTATTCTATTGTACTGCAGAAAATCACAAAGGTTCAGAAATAATTATTCTAGAGATACATAGTAAACCAAAATTAAAAGCGACTACTCAGCCATAGACAAAATAACAATGCTCAATATAAACAGCATAAGGATAGAGGGATTTAGCAGAAAAACTGATTTTAGAAGCCGTGGTCGATTCTGCAATTTCCACACTCGTCTGTGTCACGTCCGGCTGTCTGGGGTCGGACGTAGATCCGGACGCGTTCTTCTGGCTTTGTCCGGATCCGGACGTCAAATCCGGATGCGGGTAATTGAAGCGCTGTGAGCAAGGTTCTGTCTGTGAGTGAGGGTGAAGAGTTACAGAGGAAAGTTTGTGAATGGAGATGGAGCGAGTCGTGGATGAGAGGATATGTAGAGAGGAGGAGAGTGTGATGTTTAGACTCTGAGAGTCTGGGACGAATTGGAATGAAGGCTGAGTGACTGCTTAAATAGGCTTAGAAATATACATGGGTTAGTGGAAGTTTGGTGTGCTCGTCATTAATTGAGCATGGATGTGTATTAATAATCGTTGAGGTATGGGTTAGACTGCTTTCGGCTGATAATTGCGCTGAAAGCCCGATTATCATTGCGATTGCATTTTTATTTTTCACCTCTGTGTGACGTCCAGATCTGTGTCCGGATCCGGACATGAGATAGCGGTTTTGGATCTGAAACTCGGGTTGCGTCTGGATCGTTGTCCGGATCCGGACAAGACACAGAACTCTCGGATCTGGAGTTTGGGTCACGTCCGGCTTGCGTCTGGATCCGGACGTGTGACGTCCGGATTTGCGTCCGGCCCTTCTGACCCGGACATGACCAATCTTTGCCTCTCTATCCAGATTTGTTCCCCGTTTGTTGTGTTGCAATCCTTATGATGTAAAATCTTCATTTCTCTGGGTGTTTCCTATATTTAGCATATAAAATGCATCAGTTCATATCAAAACATCAATCGTAGGAAAAACACAGAATAAGTGGGAAACATTGCTTAAATTGTAACAGATTATAAGGTAATTAAGCCCTTAAAAGCCTATATGTTTCACACTTATCACTCGCCCTTTCTCTTCTTTTGTTCTGCCAAAAAAAATTGTTATGTGGGTGCTCCCAGCAGGTCGAGGCATCCTAGAGCAACATCCGCCTCAACTGTCCTTGAAAGTTACCCCAAGGTAATTCCGCTAAACACTTGCGCATACCCAGGAAACTCAATCATCGTTGTTGTAAAATATAAGTATCTAACATGGGAAGTTGATCTCAGTGGCTGTCTGTGTAGGGCCGAAAACTCCTGAAGGAAAGCTAAGAAATTACCCAGGAAATACAACCCCAAAACCCCAAGGTTGTAACTCAAACTCTTACCTAAAACTATGCTTGATATTGTGTAAGATTCTGTTCGATGTTATGTTAATAAATCTGGTAACAATCTGCTGGAGTAACCTATGAGTTGTAAGGTTAACGTAATGGCTAACTGGTGGTCTGAACACCAGATTTTTAATAAGCTAAAACCGTGCCTAAGAGTTACCGAAAACAAGTGGGAAAGATCCATTATTTTTAAGCTAGTACTTACTAAGCCAAATCTGATTATATGCTGGTTTGGATAGATTAGCAAAGATAATGTTTTTGAGAGCTATTGCTGAGTGGTAATTCTTGTCCTGGTTGCCATGAAGTTGTGGTGTTATTCTGGGAAGTTTGAGTGTTTGTGACCTGTAAATAATGTTAAGAGAATGGTGAAATAACGTCACTAAGTAACCAAAAGAAAGTGCCTAGTCAAAACCGTATGATGCCTAAGTGTCAGGTGTTGAAGATTTGATTAAATAAATGCCAACAAAACGGAATGTGTTCTGCATATTTTCGACAGAAACTAGGCTTGGAATGGAATTAGGAGTTGTCACATTTTAATGCCTAAGATGTCCTAGGAGGTTAGGAATGTCAATCTGATATTGCTAGATGGTTAGTAGGCAGAACAACAAGCTTTAAGAAGTTTAAGTCTTGCATGAATCCTGCCGAAACTTGTGAGAGTGTCCCATGTGTAACGAACTAGTAAGTTACTTAGGAGAGTATGTCATTAACTGCCCAGGAAAGAAACCGATTATGAAATGTAGTAAAAGGCTAGGGAAAAAAATCTAGTTAACTAATGAACAGAAGGGTGGTTTTTAAAATGTGGAAATCTTATCAGATCAAATCTGAGAAGTATATGTTTAGGTTCTGAGGAAGTTTGAGGGCTATTATCATGAGAATAATGTTGGGAGAGTGGGGGAAAACATGGCTAAAATGGACTAGTAATTGCATGTGAAAATCAGGTTAGAAATGTGCTAGCAAAAGGACAAGGAAAACTGATGTACTTAAATTGTAAATCTGGTACGCTTTTTACTGAAATGGAGTGCTGTTGTCCAGGAAGTATTAGAAGGATAGATTAAGGGAGTGATCGCTGATGCCTTGGAATAGTCTTAAGCTTAAAACCCTTTTAAACACTTGACTAAATGGGTGGACATCTTGGGGGAAAAATAGAGGTTAGTTAAGGAACTAAAAGACGGATTGAAGAGGAGATATACCTATTGTTGTTTTTAGTTGCTGCATTTCAGTATAACAGATTTTAAGTAGGCGTATAAGAGTGGTATTGACTGGTTGTTGCGTCTAAAACATTACTAAGGCACCCCACTAAGTCTGTACACAGTTGGTAAGGGTTATAAAGCTGCTTGGTGTCTAAAGAGAGTGAGGTTATATGAGTAAGTACACAACAACTAATGTTATTAAAACCTACAACTTGTAATCTTTGTATGTTAGTAATCAGAGGTGTTATGAGTGGAGTATGAGCGCAACAAAGGACCTAGGTCAAGACTAGTGAACTAGGAAGTGATGTCATAAAATTCTAAATAAGATAATCCAGCAAAACCAGGTTTGATAAGGAAGTATTGGGCGTAGAAAACTTAACCACATTAGTACCAAAAAAAAACAAACCGGTGTAGTAATCTGAAAACCTGGATAGGAATTAGATATGGATGGTAGGTCAAACCTGTCACCTATTACACTAAACGAAGACCCAAGCTTAGGACCCATTTAACCGGTGAAAATGTATGTTGAGGTTTAAGGGATAAAGCTGTAACATAGTAAGGTTAACTAGTAATCTTTGGAAATACAATGTCTACTCGGTCATAGTAAGAATTAAGGGAAGGAGGAGTAGGATCAGAACAACCTAGGTAGAATTAAGACGTTAACCGAAATAGGAAGGGGAATAAATGAATGGTATAAGTTAGTATATGAATTGGAATAAAATGATGACTTAAGAATATACTAGAGGTTAAACGTTAGTTCCTAAGCCTTAGGGGTGAGATTAATAATATGGGAGTCTAGGATTATAATAAGGTAAACTTGAGAAGAGTCTAGGACGAAAATGAAAGGGGTTAGAGAATTGAAGGGCCAAATGTGCACTAAAAAGGGAATGGATTGGAACTAAGACTAGTTAAGGAAATCAAACCAAAATTAAATAAGGTGGAACACAGAAAAGGTGTTTCAGCTTTCTGTAACAAGTGCTCTCGGTATAAACGAATTACAAAGGTGGTAAAGAAGATGTAGTGGCCTGTTAATGAATCTACAACATTGCTATTATTCTGAACCAGTTAAGAGAAGCAGTGAAGAGAAGTGTAATGCACCGGTTGGTGTGAGTTGAAGCCCGGTACTAATGAGTGTTGAGGGTTCAGGTTATGGTTCTGTAAATATTGGGTGAATGTGTCAGGGAGATAATACTAAGGCACTATGGAAGGATGTCACAAGAGTTTTTAACTAATCAGTTAAGTCGAAACCAGTTAATAGTTAAGTGCTTGGGTGTTAAAAACTTCACGAAATGTGATTAGGAATAATCTTAGAGAATACGGGAGGATCATATTGGGACAAATCCGAGTTACCTTAAATGTTACTGGTTGGCTAAAACAATGGATCCAAACCAAACGGATAAAGTAGGTCAAACGTTGGTAACTATAATACCTAAGACTAGGCCAAACATTATGAATAGAACTACGAACAATAACGCATGATCGAACGATATAACCCGTTCGAATAATCATTACAGGAGTGAGTCCCACGAGCAGCGGGGAACCCTTTGTGCAAGTATCCGTGACAACTAATATAAGGTATGGATATGTGTGGTCCGTATGTTGCCGTGTTACACGGCTTGTGTGCTGTGTGCTTTGTTTGACAATGACCATAAGACTAAAGCATGAAAATTGGATTGCTTGTTGTGACTTTCTTAAATGCTTGTTATATAACATTGTTGCATATTACTTGCGTGCACACAGTAGTTTAGTCCCTTTCTCATTTATGGAGCTTTGAGATGAAGCTTGACGAACTACGTAAACAAAACCAAAGAACTATACAATGAGTAAACTCCTCTCTAACTATAGAGGACTCCTAAGGACACCCACTATGGTGTCAAGATATTTATGATAAGTGAATACCCTATTGAGGACTACTATCGACACCCACAATGGTGTCGAGCTGACAAGAAAAAGATATATAATAAGTAAGTACCAGCTGATGGATCATATGGATAATCCGGGAAGAAGGATTCTCCTTCGACCGACTATTGTGGAGAGCTATCCTGGGGTCTAGAGATGACCCCTCTTCCTCGACGTATGACGTCGGGACTGGAGGATTAGCGAGCACACCCTAGGGTCTAGAGATGACCCCTCTTTCTTGACATATGACGCCGGGAATGGAGGAGTGGCTATGGAGAAGATGTTCTCCAAATTGTGGTGATAAGAGAATTCACAAATAATCCTTAAAGAAACAAGGAATGATTAGCACCCACATAATAGAGTCTCGGGATCTAATCTATATCCCCTGACTCGGTGCCAGAGAATAAAGGAAGATCTGTGTAATGAGACCAAGCAAATAAGGAAACAATTCACAAATGTGATCCTTTAAGAAACAAGAGCTGAATAGTACCTACATAATAAAGTCTCGGGGTCTAACCTATATCCCTTGACTCGGTGCAAGCAAAGGAAGGTAAACTTGTGTAATGCGAACAAGAAAACAATAAGTAATCTCCTTAATGATCCCATAGTGAGGATCGCCGGTATAATATACCTACGCACACGTCCTATTAAGTACTTGATTGTTGTTGCTACATTAACAGCTTATTGTGCTGGGTGGCGTGTTTGACGTTGCTATGCTACTTGCATGTTGTGCTTGGTTGCTTGTTGAGATTGATATGCTACCTTAAAGTGTGTATGATATCATGATGTGTTGTGGTGTGCTTTACTACTCTGTTATAGCATGTAAATTGGAATTAATAATATTCAACCAAGTAGTCATGTAGCCCGGCAACATACGGGCTACACATATTCATACTCAGCGTAGTTTGCTGAGTCCTTTACAACCCAATTTTTTTTCAGGTATTGTGCCGGACGGTAACAGAGTGTAGGCGGGATGGCTACCTTGGGGGTAGTTCATCAGGGCAAAATTTTGAGTTGTAGTAGTATGTTTAATATATGGGTTGTTACTAAACCCGAGATGTAATTTCCAGTTTATGATTTGGTAATTTTGTTGTAGACACTCGGTATTTGGGAATTGTAATTTATGTTGTATATGAGTTTTTGGTAGAGGGCTGTTTCCAGTCATGCAGACCGTAACTTGGTGTAGGTAGAATGGTCGTGTCAACCACGTGGGTGGTTGGCGTCTGTAGCACCCGAATAAAGTTCGAAACCGTTACGTAGACTTCTCGTGTTAACGTTAGGCGCGTCATTTAATTGTTGGTTGTGATTCGGGGGTGTTACATTTGTCTTCAAATGCATCATTCTTGTCTATGGTCCCAGCTGGCGTGACAGTGGCTACGCCACTTAGAAGCCTAAGCATCAGAGAACTCAACAACAAGCTTTGTGATCCACTAATGATAGCAGATCAGCATTGTCTATAAGGTTAAACCAGCTTCAACCGAAGCAGATGTGCATTAAGGTCGAACTATTGAAACTGAGCAAAACATGTCTAGAGAGATTAGGCTTATAAACTTAGTTTCAATTTTATTGTGAGTCTGTTCAAGTCCTTTAATAGAGCGGTAGAAGTGAGCAAGTGGAATGAAACTAAAATATTTTGTGTAAGTGTCAGCAAAGGGTTGGTAGGGCTAGTCAGGGAGCAGTCGGTGGACTGCTGGGAGACTAGAGATCCAAAGGGTTTGGTCTGGGTAGAAAGGGCTTGGTGAAGTCCTAAACTGTCTCAAGTCCATAGGTTGGGCGAGAGGGGGTTAAGTGAATTATAAGGGTGTAATTCTCGATCGAAGAGTTTCTAGTTTGAAGTACTTAAGCCTTCTACCTCTAAAGCAATATCAGGCTAGCACCACAAGACACGTCCACTACCTATCGGGGATGTTGAAACTCGCAAGCGCTCGTGATGCATCCCCGACGTGTCGTAGACGTATCGTGGACTCTAATAAAACTGGATGGATGAGAGGCAACTATTAAACTGGAAAACACATTTCGATTGTGAAATACCCCAAACATAGATATGGTGTTTAAATGATAAACTAAGATATAAGGAGGCTAAATAATGCCTTAGAAACATTAAGAAACGTTTCTAATCAAAGAAAATATAAGGAAACACCAAAAGAGCAGTTTTAGCAAAAACGTGCTCTAAACTTGGAGAGACTTGGGAGAGTACCCAAATATTGTTCTAAGACCTTAGTAATATCCTAATGGTCATTTTAAATCAATTACCAAAGAAAACCAAGCTTGAAAACAAGTTAAAACACAAAATGTGCTTTAAGGAGTCTTAAAGCACGTTTTTGAAAAATTGTCTTGTAAATGAGTTTTGAATGGCTAAATGTCCATCATTACTCTTTAATTAAATGTGTACTATATAGTATCACATTTGGAAGTCTATATCAATGGGAAATCAAAAATTTCACAACAATGTGCCTTGTTTTGTGAATAGTGAATTAATTAAGCTAGTTTATAACATAAGTCTATATAAGTGAGACATTTGGTCAACAAAGACTTAATTACCCTCATTATTAAAAGGGGGCCGGTTTCTTATGAGGTGAGTCACCACCTTCATGAGTCATTAAGCAAATAAGAAAGCAAATAAGAGTTATAAAGTAAAAGCACTATTCACCTTTTACATAAATATCACACTTTATTAGTTCTCTCTCCTCACTTCTTCATTCTCTTTTGTTTTCCCACGGTTTGAGCTGCTCTCTCCCTTCTCCATTCACGTAAAACTCAACCTCCATGAAAGCTCCATCCTTCCTTGGTTACATCTTGCTCATTTTAGCTCCAAATCCAAAACAAAATACATATTCTTCTTAGTTAGCTCAAGCTCCTTCTTCCTATCTTTTCGAAATTGCAAGAGCTTTGATTTGGTGCCAAGTCAAACCACCATTAAGGAGGAAACTCAAGCTTGGAGACTCCATTGGCATCTCCATTCTCTTAAGGTAAAGAAAGTGCAAGAAAATCTAGGTTTCCACCATTTTCTTCACATGTCCGAAAATTAGTGCTCATGGGACTCCATTTTAATGCCTTGTTCTAGCTTGTTTCTACTCTTCAAAGGAGAGAGGAGGTCCTTCTTGCTTCATATCCAAGTTTGTCTTGAGAAACCAAGGTAAAACAATCACCTTAATACCTTAAAGCATATTTTTAACCTAGGGTTTGTTCCTTAGGGTTAATGTGTTATCTAGTACTCATTGGAGTCATTGGATATTGGTTAGAACATTGGCAAGGAGATACACATTGGTGACCGAGATTGAACAAAGAAAAACCTAAGGAAGAAAGCTTTTTAAGCTTGTAAAAGAACAAGGTAAATTACTTACCTTAAGGTGTTTTATTGTTTAAGGGAATGGGATTTAGGTATATGATGAGTTTAGTGTAGAGTTTATATTGGGAAGGTGTTATAAAACCTAGGAGAAACAATGACTATGTTTGTGAACTTGTGACTAAAGAGCAAATGAGAAGAGGAGATAGTTAAAACAATGTGGAGATGAATTACAAGAAGCATTTTATTTCAATGGGAGCCTTGTTGTGTGTACTCGCAGGTTGAAGGCAAATATATGTGGAAATTCAGTGGTTAAGATTATTGTCATTTAAGGGCCTAAGTGCCAAGCATTTTAAGTTTAAGCACTATATGATGATGTGGTGAAGAGTTTTAGTGTAAATTGTGTGTTAAGGTGTTGTGATGAGAATTTGGGTGATGTTGGTTGTTTGATGGAGAAAAACCATGTGTTAGGATGTGCTATGTACTAGAGAACCCATGGCAAAAATTTAAAGGAGAACTTAAGTGTTTAAGATATTCTAAGGGGATTTAATGACTAAGGAAGTACTAGGATGTTCTAGAGGTTGTCTTGATGAAAAAGGGTGAGAATAAGGTGTTCTAATGACTTAGGTATCACCATGAAGGATTTAGGAAACAAGAGAATGTATTTGAGTATTTAGGACTTAGGCAAATGTTGGTGTACAACTAGGAAGGAAATAATGTGTTGATAGATGGAAGTTTAAACTTGTGAAGGAACTTTAAGTAAATGCATAAAAGAGTTTTAGATGGTGAAAGATGCTTGGGAGAGGATGTTATAGTGGTGAGGAAAACATTTGGCATAGTGGTTACATTAGGTATGAACCACCACCTAGAACCTAGAGGAAAACATTACAAGTGTTAGCATTATTACAAGGAAAATGCATAATGACTAAGGTGAATCTTGGTGAATGATTTAATGTGTTTTGAGGAGGGCTTAAGGTGTATTTGAGGTGCCCAAATGAGGTTATAACATATTAGGATATGTGAGGAGAAGTTTGGAGTTGAAAGAGAATTTAGAAACAAGGTTCTGGAGCCGACCGACCTTAGGACCGGACTTGCAAGGTCGGTCGAGCTCAGTTTACACTACCGGAGAAAGTTTCTGGAATGGACCGACCTTGGGGACCGGACTTACAAGGTCGGTCGGGCATGTATTTTGTACGGTAATAAGTCTCTGGAATCGACCGAACATAGGACCGGACTTGGCAAGTTCGGTCGAGCTTAAATTTCCCTCGGGGAAACTCTCGGGAATGGACCGACCTTGGGGACCGGACTTGCAGGTCGGTCGGGGTAAAATTTTCAAACGGTGAAGTGTTCTGGAATGGAACGACCTTAGGTAAGGTCGGTCGGAAGTTCGGTCGAGCCTAAAAATAAAAAAAAAAAGAAATTTTGAATTCTAAGAATGGTAATAGGTAATAAGGTATACCTTTGGTAGGGTAGTAATGATTAGGACCCTAAGAACTCAAGGAATTAAGTTAAGATTAAGTATAAGTTTTAATGTTTAAAGTTAAGTTTGTAAGCTAAGTGGCAAAGACTTGAGAGGTTATTGAATGGGAATCCTTAGGGACTAAGTGAGTTAAGTAAGGTGCAAATAACTAATGACCTAAAAATGAATGAATGTTTTAGGTTTGTGAATTGGGACCCCGAAGAAGATTAATCAAACAACGATCAACGGTGAACGTACAATCCTTCTTGTGGCCTGCTTGCTAACGAGGTGTCCCTCGGCTTGTGTGCTATTGTTTAATTGCTATGACTAAAACAAGATAAAGCATGCAACCGGTTATATTGTTCTCGTTGTGTTTGTGTTATCTTTACACTAACCCGCGAGACTTGAGATTGCTACTAACCAAGTTTAGTACTTACTGAGTTAAGAATAAGAGTTAAGTTTGGTGGTTGTTGGTTAATGCCCGTTAAGGCTTAGCTAGCACATGATGATTAAGATTTCTACTAACTGGAACTTGAGTGAGGAAACCCGGGACCGATCTCCGGTCATGCATGCTAAGGAAAAAGGGGGACGGTATCTGAATCAGATCCGCCCTCCGCTTAAGGACTTGTCTTCGGACTTGTAGCCTAGGGCCGGTTGCCGGCTCAGCTACGCTGGACTCCCGTCCAGAGTAGGTGGCATTAAGATGGTGCGGTGGGATCACCTAAATCCCAGGTTCGAATTAAGCTACAACCAATCCCTTCCAGGAAAGGTTTGTATACTGAGATTGAGATTAAGATTAAGATTAAGGTAAGGTAAGGAACTGAGGTTAAGAAAATGAGGACTAAGGAGGGGGTTACTAACCCACTTGATAAGGGAACGCTTGAGTCGTTCATTGTTTGTGAACTATATATGTTCATCTGTGGTTATTGTTATTGCACTTCATATTATGCTTGTGTATGTAATAATTTCCATGCTATCGACAATTAGTCGTCGTAGCCCCGTTAGCTTGGGGGCCATGAGAGGGTGTACCAGCATTCGTGCTGACCCCTCGGGGGCTATTTTTACACTTGCAGGTAAGAGACCCATGAGGACGCACTACGAGAGTAGGAGCGGTTAGACTTAGGGTGGGATGTTTATTTTGAGTTCGGGTTGCGCCTGTGCACCCGACTGTTTATATTAAGCTGATGTAAGGTTGAGATTATGTTTGAGATACTTGTACTCGGTTGGTTGTGGTATTGAGGTTGGTGATGTTCTGAGTTGGATAAGTAATTTGGATAAGTATTGTAAATGATAAGGCCGGTATATTCTAACGATCAGACCGTGGCAAGGTCCAGGTGTTGTTTATTTCCGCTGCGACGTGTTCGATTAAGTGTTCAGTTTTGCGATAACCACGAATGGCGTTGGATGGGGTGTTACAAAAAGTGGTATCAGAGCGTAGTTACGCTCTGATCAAGAAATACGGACATAAGTAACCACCGAGTTAGGATATAAGTTAAGGAATAAGTGTTGGGTTAAGGGTGTGAGAAGTTAGAGTGAGTAGAGTCAGATGACCACTAATAAGTGTGGATTGTCTTTACCGTCTACGGACGTTATAAATTTACTAACCGAAACAGTGGTGAATACGAATCTAATGTGAGTTATGCTTGTTCAGATGGCAGGACGCCCTAGAGGAAGCCGAGGTCGCGGCCAGGGTGAGGATAGTTCAGGAATACCTGGAGGGCAGACGATCGTAGAGATCGTAGCTGCCGCATTAGGGCATATGGGCTACCAGCCAGGTGTGGGTGCATCACCTCCACCGCCATAACCTAGGGAACCAAACTGGGTGAAGAGTCTAGCAGATCTTCGACCCGCTCATTTTAAGGGGGAGACTGATCCCGCCAAGCTTGAGGCGTACATCTCCGAGCTGGAGACCGCCTTCGAGACCCTTGATGTCCCTGCTGGGATCAAGGTGCGCCTAGCCGCTTTCTATCTGAAGGGGGCGGCAGGCGATTGGTGGAAGCTGGTGAGGGCCGAGCATGTGGCCAATCCAGAGTTCGGCGGAGCAGTACACTGCCTTGCTACGAGCAAAGTACTACCCCGCCCATGTCCAGACGAAGAAGCGCTTGCAGTTGGATGCGCTTAGGCAGACGGACAAGATGACAGTGGACGAGTATTACTCAGAGTTCACTGCCTTGCTCCGTCTTCTGCCAGGTCTTGGATATTCTGACCAGATCTTGGTGGACCGCTTCTATGGCGGGCTTAGCCATCGACTCCGCTACGGCATGGGGCCGACGAGTTACACTATTGCAGGTAATAAGAATGATTGAGATTTGAGTAAGTAATGAGTAAGATTTAGATTATGAGAAATAAGTGTGACTAATACTATGGAAAAGCAGGAGTGCTATCACGCCGCTGCTAAGGTTGAGATTACCGTCCAGCTGAGGGACGAGGAGAATGCAAAGAGGAAGAGTGCTGGTAAGAGCTCAGAAAGTCAAGGGCAAGGAGGGTACAAGAAACAAAAGTACCAGCCTCAGGCCCAGAAAAGTCAGAACCCAAAGGGGAGGGAGGAAAAGGAGAAGGCTTCGGAAGAGCCATTAAAGTTGACATATGCTATTGCAGCTACACCCCTGCGCTCTAAGGCGCCAAAGGGTAAGGAATTGATATTAAATGAGTTAAGAAACAAATTAGTAACCATTTGAGATATGAGAATTGACATTATGAATCATCAGGATCTGAGACTGAGAAGGGAGCCGGTGGTGGCTACCAGCGACGCTTCATTTGTAGGTGGTGTCACAAGGACCACCCCGGGCTCGACTATAAAGGGAATAAAGTGGAGTGCAACTTTTGTGGAGTCTACGGGCATCGAGCATATGAGTGTTACCGGAACCCTGCTAGCAGAGCCTATAGGCCCGATACCAGGGGCAAGGGCAAGACCGATCAGGGAGCTGGATCTGACGGTCAGAGGAAGGTGCAGCAGCCGGCGGACAAGAACCCACGGGTGACCCAGAAGTCAGGACCCACTTTACACATGGTGGACCGGGACGATGAGCCTGAACCCTCATCGAGACCAGGTACCACTATAACCATTTAGTAATAAAAACTACCTGCTTACCGCATTATCATGCATGCTTGGTGAATAAATGAGTTAAGTAAGAATAAGATGAGATTAGAACTTAAGTAAGATATAACCTACTACCACTTTAGGAAGATTCAACATTTGCTACCCAATACCATCTACATCTAACCCGGAGCACACCGACATCGAAACCATAGACTTTGCAACCGAACAATGTCAGGTTATCCGCCCAGGTATGATTTTATTAAGGGGATACCTGACACCCGAAGCACAAATAGCCATCATCAGAAGATGCAATCAACTAGGAATGGGACCGGGAGGTTTTTACACACCAGAGTACCCAGGGGGAGCAAGGATGAAATTAAAGATGATGAGCTTGGGCAAGGATTGGAATCCGTATGCCAAGAATTACCAAACCATGAGGGAACAAGATGGAGTCTCACCACCGGGAATACCCGAAGAGTTCCATCCAGTTATTACACAAGTCGTGTGGAAATCGCTCAGCAGTTGGAAGCTGAACCGATTCCAGACATCCAGGCAGACATTTGCATTGTAAACTTCTACGAGAAAGATGGGAGACTGGGACTACACCAGGACAAGGACAAGACAACGGAGTCTCTCGAAAGAGGGATACCCGTAGTGTCTTGGTCCATTGGGGATGATGCAGAATTTTTATACGGCGAGCAGAAGCGTGCGGACCGTGCAGATAAGTTAGTGCTTAAGTCAGGTGATGTGTTAATTATGGGAGGAGAATCAAGGATGTTATACCATGGGATTAAGAGGATCAAGCTGAATACAGCACCGTCAGCAGTAATCAATGCGACGCATATGAGACCAGGAAGATTAAACCTAACCTTTAGACGATATTAGCCATGTAATGTTAGAATGGAATGAGGAATGAGATGTAAGATTGAAGCACATGTTGTAAACAGGATGGTCATGAATAAAATAACAGTGTTGTTCATATAAATTGTTACGACTCTTGTTACACCATCAATACTCATGAAGCTTGTGAACACAATTAGGTTATGGATTCGGTACGGAAGGTGCACTAAGCATACTTACAGAGGCACAGGCCGACGTCAGCGGTACTATCCTCACCGGCACCTTTCCGATTAATGGGATTGAGGCATCAGTTCTCTTCGACTCAGGGGCCTCGCATACCTTTGTCTTGGCATCATTCGTGAGCAGGTTGGGGCTAGACGCTGATGAGCTACCCGACTTCACGGTTACGCTCCCGTCTAAGGAGAAGGTTCGTTGCACTCGTTACTACCGAGGAGCCATTATCAGAATTAAGGGAGAAGACTTTCCAGTCAGTTTCATTGAGTTCAGTAAGCTAGGATTTGATGTTATCTTCGGGATGAACTGGTTGGAGCGGCACAAGGGACGTATCCTCTACGGCGAGCATAGATTGCTGCTCAGGAGTCCATCTGGGGTAACAATATCATACCGCCAGAGACCCAGAGAGCCTTCGACTAAGATCATCACCGCCATGGCAATGCATAGAGAATTAAGGAGAAAGGAAGAAGTATACCTCTGCTATGTACAGGACATAGAGAGAGACCCTGAGTTCGACCCCGACTTACCGGTAGTGTCGGAGTTCCCCGACTTATTTCCACGGGAACTGTCCGGCATGCCACCCACTCGGGAGGTAGAGTTCACCATTGAGCTGCTACCTGGTACCGGACCGATAGCCAAAGCACCATACCGTATGGCTCCGGCAGAAATGACTGAATTAAAGGAACAATTGAAAGATTTGTTAGATAAAGGATTCATTAGACCAAGTGTGTCACCTTGGGGAGCGCCAGTTCTCTTCGTGAAGAAGAAGGATGGTAGTCTCCGCCTCTGCATCGACTACAGAGAGCTGAATGCAGTGACAGTGAAGAATAAGTACCCACTACCCCGCATTGACGATCTGTTCGATCAGTTGAAGGGAGCATCTGTGTTTTCCAAGATTGATCTCAGATCGGGGTATCATCAGATAGCCATTAAGGAGGGAGACATTGAGAAGACGGCATTCCGGACACGATACGCCCATTATGAGTTACTGTGATGCCGTTCGGTTTGTCGAATGCACCGGCGAAGTTATAGATCTGATGAACCGCTTGTTCCGGGAGCAGCTGGACAAGTCGGTGTGGTTTTTATTGACGATATTTTGATATATTCGAAGTCTAAGGTTGAGCATGAGGAACATCTGAGGAGGGTATTGGAGATACTGAGGGAGAACCAGCTATATGCTAAGTTCTCCAAGTGTGAGTTTTGGCTTGACCAGATCTCTTTCCTAGTAGGGGTGATCATTTGGATAATTCGGTTAACCGAAATCCAAATTGTAAAAATAAATTGGATTTCGATTATTTCGGTTAAAAACCAAATAATCCAAATTAAGACCAAAACCAAATTAACCATTATCCAAATTATCCGAAATCCAAATTTTTTTAAAAGTGAAATCCGAAATCCAAACTGAAATCCAAATTTTAGCTAGTTTGGATTTCAACTTACCAAAAGTTAAGCTTTATGTTTGAGTATTTATCACTAAAGACTAGAATTAGAAAATAGGATATTCTTTTGTAAAGAAAATTTGGATAATTCGGTTAACCGAATTAGACAAAGTCAAAACCAAATCCAAACCAAATTATAATTAGGATAATTCGGTTAGAAAATTCGGTTAAAAATCCAAAAAATAAAATCGGTTAATTAAGTTTTTGGATAAATCCAAAATATCCAAACTGAATGCTCACCCCTATTTCCTAGGTCATGTCATCTCAGATGCTGGGATCGCAGTGGATCCAGCAAAGATTGACGCCGTACGTACTTGGCCAAGGCCGAAGACTGTTACCGACATCCGGAGCTTTCTCGGTCTGGCAGGTTACTACATGAGGTTTGTTAGAGATTTCAGCAAGGTCGCGAAACCGATGACCAGTCTGATGAAGAAGGACGCACCATTCTTGTGGACCGTTGACTGTGAGAGATCATTTCAGCGCTTGAAGGACTCACTGACCACTGCACCGGTTCTGACCATTCCAGACGGTACAGAGGGCTTTGAGGTTTATTGTGATGCATCCGGCAGAGGGCTGGGTTGCGTGCTCATGCAACATGGCAAGGTGGTGGCATATGCCTCACGCCAGTTGAAGAAACATGAGGAGAACTACCCCACACATGATTTAGAGCTGGGAGCTGTAGTCTTCGCTTTGAAGATATGGCGCCACTACTTATATGGAGTTAGTGTCACGATCTACACCGATCACAAGAGTTTGAAATACATATTCACTCAGAAGGAGTTAAATCTTCGACAGAGGAGATGGTTAGAGTTTCTGAAAGACTATGACATTGACCTCCAATACAAAGAAGGGAAGGCCAATGTTGTAGCAGATGCCCTGAGCCGTCGAGCACACTCACTCCATTCGCTAGTTTCTTTCTCCAGCTTGGTTGATGAGGTGCGAGAGGCTCAGAGGACAGATGAGTACATGAGAGAGGTTAGACGGAAGCTGACAGATGGTACCTTTGAGAGTCAGAAATACGACTTCAGACTACATGATGATGATCTGATCAGACTTAAGGGCCGGTTATGCATACCACGAGGCAACACGGATCTGAAAGACCGTATACTTAGAGAATCACACTGTTCTTCAGTTTCCATCCATCCTGGAGCCTCTAAAATGTATAAAGACATGAAGAGATACTTCTGGTGGTCGGGGATGAAGACATATGTTACCGAGTTCGTCTTGAGGTGTCTCACATACCAGAAGGTGAAATTCGAGCACCGACGACCGGGCGGAATGGTACAGTCGATGCCAGTTCCGGAGTGGAAGTTCCATGATATCTCCATGGACTTCGTAGTTGGGCTTCCACCTGCTAGGGGAGGTCTCAACATGATATGGGTGGTGGTGGATCGCCTTACCAAAGTAGCCCGATTCATACCGATGAAGGATACTTGGAAGGTGACCAAATTAGCTGAATTATTTGAGAAAGAAATCATGAGACATCACGGCATACCAAAGACCATAGTGTCAGATAGAGATACCAGATTCCTTTCGAGGTACTAGAGAGCTACCGGAGAAGTGTTGGGTACAGAACTCAAGCTGAGTACCGCGTTCCATCCTCAGACAGATGGTCAGACTGAGCGTACTATTCAGACACTCGAGGACATGCTGAGAGCATGTGCCTTAGACTTCCAGGGTAGTTGGATTGACAGATTGCATCTGATCGAGTTTTCGTACAACAACAGCTATCACGCTTCGATCAAGATGGCACCTTTTCAAGCGTTGTACGGTAGACCATGTCGTACACCGCTCTGCTGGGATGAGTCGAGTGAGACGGTCATTATAGGACCAGAGTACTTAGAACAAGTTAAGGCTGAAGTTCAGCAAATCAGGGAGAACATGAAAGCTGCTCAAGATAGGCAGAAGTCGTATGCTGATGTTCGACAACGGGACCTGGAGTTCGCAGTGGGCGACCAGGTATTTCTGCGAGTTTCACCGATGAAGGGTGTATTCAGGTTTGGGCAGAAGGGCAAATTAAGCCCGAAATTTGTTGGTCCTTATGAGATTACGGAGCGGGTGGGCCCAGTTGCTTACAGGTTGAATTTACCTGCTGAGCTGGGTAAAGTGCATGATGTTTTTCATGTTTCACAGCTAAAGAAATACATGCACCACCCCTCCCATGTGTTAGAACCTGAGAGGTTGACTTTAGAACCGAATATGAGATCCGTGGAGACTCCTCAAAGAATCTTGGACAGTAAGACTAGGGACACTCGCCACAAGTCAGTGCGACTGGTGAAGGTTCTCTGGTCTAACCAGGATGTCGAAGAGGCCACGTGGGAGTTAGAGGATAAGATGAAGGCGAAGTACCCTTCTTTGTTTACTGACTAGATCGTCTGTATAGGGTACGGGGCGTACCCCTTTTTAAGGGGGGTAGAGCTTCCTCGCTTTTGAGTTAGGAAACGATCATGTTTGTCGTTTGTTTGGTTGATTAAGATGTGAATTTGTGTAAGTTGCTACACTTTGGTGTAAGTTTGAGTTATGTAAAATACTTATGTATTGTATTTGAGATGTGTGAATGTGAATATAAGATGTGCTATTAAGATTCAGAGAATTGTGTACCGTGAATGGTTAAGCACATGTGTGAACTTTGAGGACAAAGTTCTTTTAAGGGGGGTAGATTGAAATACCCCAAACTTAGATATGGTGTTTAAATGATAAACTAAGATATAAGGAGGCTAAATAATGCCTTAGAAACATTTCTAATCAAAGAAAATATAAGGAAACACCAAAAGAGTAGTTTTAGCAAAAACGTGCTCTAAACTTGGAGAGACTTGGGAGAGTACCCAAATATTGTTCTAAGACCTTAGTAATATCCTAATGGTCATTTTAAATCAATTACCAAAGAAAACCAAGCTTGAAACAAGTTAAAACACAAAATGTGCTTTAAGGAGTCTTAAAGCACGTTTTTGAAAAATTGTCTTGTAAATGAGTTTTGAATGGCTAAATGTCCATCATTACTCTTTAATTAACATGTGTACTATATAGTATCACATTTGGAAGTCTATATCAATGGGAAATCAAAAATTTCACAACAATGTGCCTTGTTTTGTGAATAGTGAATTAATTAAGCTAGTTTATAACATAAGTCTATATAAGTGAGACATTTGGTCAACAAACACTTAATTACCCTCATTATTAAAAGGGGGCCGGTTTCTTTATGAGGTGAGTCACCACCTTCATGAGTCATTAAGCAAATAAGAAAGCAAATAAGAGTTATAAAGTAAAAGCACTATTCACCTTTTACATAAATATCACACTTTATTAGTTCTCTCTCCTTAGTTCTTCATTCTCTTTTGTTTTCCCACGGTTTGAGCTGCTCTCTCCCTTCTCCATTCACGTAAAACTCAACCTCCATGAAAGCTCCATCCTTCCTTGGTTACATCTTGCTCATTTTAGCTCCAAATCCAAAACAAAATACATATTCTTCTTAGTTAGCTCAAGCTCCTTCTTCCTATCTTTTCGAAATTGCAAGAGCTTTGATTTGGTGCCAAGTCAAACCACCATTAGAGGAGGAAACTCAAGCTTGGAGACTCCATTGGCATCTCCATTCTCTTAAGGTAAAGAAAGTGCAAGAAAATCTAGGTTTCCACCATTTTCTTCACATGTCCGAAAATTAGTGCTCATGGGACTCCATTTTAATGCCTTGTTCTAGCTTGTTTCTACTCTTCAAAGAAGAGAGGAGGTCCTTCTTGCTTCATATCCAAGTTTGTCTTGAGAAACCAAGGTAAAACAATCACCTTAATACCTTAAAGTATATTTTTAACCTAGGGTTTGTTCCTTAGGGTTAATGTGTTATCTAGTACTCATTGGAGTCATTGGATATTGGTTAGAACATTGAAAAGGAGATACACATTGGTGACCGAGATTGAACAAAGAAAAACCTAAGGAAGAAAGCTTTTTAAGCTTGTAAAAGAACAAGGTAAATTACTTACCTTAAGGTGTTTTATTGTTTAAGGGAATGGGATTTAGGTATATGATGAGTTTAGTGTAGAGTTTATATTGGGAAGGTGTTATAAAACCTAGGAGAAACAATGACTATGTTTGTGAACTTGTGACTAAAGAGCAAATGAGAAGAGGAGATAGTTAAAACAATGTGGAGATGAATTACAAGAAGCATTTTATTTCAATGGGAGCCTTGTTGTGTGTACTCGCAGGTTGAAGGCAAATATATGTGGAAATTCAGTGGTTAAGATTATTGTCATTTAAGGGCCTAAGTGCCAAGCATTTTAAGTTTAAGCACTATATGATGATGTGGTGAAGTTTTAGTGTAAATTGTGTGTTAAGGTGTTGTGATGAGAATTTGGGTGATGTTGGTTGTTGATGGAGAAAAACCATGTGTTAGGATGTGCTATGTACTAGAGAACCCATGGCAAAAATTTAAAGGAGAACTTAAGTGTTTAAGATATTCTAAGGGGATTTAATGACTAAGGAAGTACTAGGATGTTCTAGAGGTTGTCTTGATGAAAAAGGGTGAGAATAAGGTGTTCTAATGACTTAGGTATCACCATGAAGGATTTAGGAAACAAGAGAATGTATTTGAGTATTTAGGACTTAGGCAAATGTTGGTGTACAACTAGGAAGGAAATAATGTGTTGATAGATGGAAGTTTAAACTTGTGAAGGAACTTTAAGTAAATGCATAAAAGAGTTTTAGATGGTGAAAGATGCTTGGGAGAGGATGTTATAGTGGTGAGGAAAACATTTGGCATAGTGGTTACATTAGGTATGAACCACCACCTAGAACCTAGAGGAAAACATTACAAGTGTTAGCATTATTACAAGGAAAATGCATAATGACTAAGGTGAATCTTGGTGAATGATTTAATGTGTTTTGAGGAGGGCTTAAGGTGTATTTGAGGTGCCCAAATGAGGTTATAACATATTAGGATATGTGAGGAGAAGTTTGGAGTTGAAAGAGAATTTAGAAACAAGGTTCTGGAGCCGACCGACCTTAGGACCGGACTTGCAAGGTCGGTCGAGCTCAGTTTACACTACCGGAGAAAGTTTCTGGAATGGACCGACCTTGGGGACCGGACTTACAAGGTCGGTCGGGCATGTATTTTGTACGGTAATAAGTCTCTGGAATCGACCGAACATAGGACCGGACTTGGCAAGTTCGGTCGAGCTTAAATTTCCCTCGGGGAAACTCTCGGGAATGGACCGACTTTGGGGACCGGACTTGCAAGGTCGGTCGGGGTAAAATTTTCAAACGGTGAAGTGTTCTGGAATGGACCGACCTTAGGTAAGGTCGGAAGTTCGGTCGAGCCTAAAAATAAAAAAAAGAAATTTTGAATTCTAAGAATGGTAATAGGTAATAAGGTATACCTTTGGTAGGGTAGTAATGATTAGGACCCTAAGAACTCAAGGAATTAAGTTAAGATTAAGTATAAGTTTTAATGTTTAAAGTTAAGTTTGTAAGCTAAGTGGCAAAGACTTGAGAGGTTATTGAATGGGAATCCTTAGGGACTAAGTGAGTTAAGTAAGGTGCAAATAACTAATGACCTAAAAATGAATGAATGTTTTAGGTTTGTGAATTGGGACCCCAAAGAAGATTAATCAAACAACGATCGACGGTGAACGGTACAATCCTTCTTGTGGCCTGCTTGCTAACGAGGTGTCCCTCGGCTTGTGTGCTATCTGTTTAATTGCTATGACTAAAACAAGATAAAGCATGCAACCGGTTATATTGTTCTCGTTGTGTTTGTGTTATCTTTACACTAACCCGCGAGACTTGAGATTGCTACTAACCAAGTTTAGTACTTACTGAGTTAAGAATAAGAGTTAAGTTTGGTGGTTGTTGGTTAATGCCCGTTAAGGCTTAGCTAGCACATGATGATTAAGATTTCTACTAACTGGAACTTGAGTGAGGAAACCCGGGACCGATCTCCGGTCATGCATGCTAAGGAAAAAGGGGGACGGTATCTGAATCAGATCCGCCCTCCGCTTAAGGACTTGTCTTCGGACTTGTAGCCTAGGGCCGGTTGCTGGCTCAGCTACGCTGGACTCCCGTCCAGAGTAGGTGGCATTAAGATGGTGCGGTGGGATCACCTAAATCCCAGGTTCGAATTAAGCTACAACCAATCCCTTCCAGGAAAGGTTTGTATACTGAGATTGAGATTAAGATTAAGATTAAGGTAAGGTAAGGAACTGAGGTTAAGAAAATGAGGACTAAGGAGGGGGTTACTAACCCACTTGATAAGGGAACGCTTGAGTCGTTCATTGTTTGTGAACTATATATGTTCATCTGTGGTTATTGTTATTGCACTTCATATTATGCTTGTGTATGTAATCAATTTCCATGCTATCGACAATTAGTCGTCGTAGCCCCGTTAGCTTGGGGGCCATGAGGGTGTACCAGCATTCGTGCTGACCCTCTCGGGGGCTATTTTTACACTTGCAGGTAAGAGACCCATGAGGACGCACTACGAGAGTAGGAGCGGTTAGACTTAGGGTGGGATGTTTATTTTGAGTTCGGGTTGCACCTGTGCACCCGACTGTTTATATTAAGTTGATGTAAGGTTGAGATTATGTTTGAGATACTTGTACTCGGTTGGTTGTGGTATTGAGGTTGGTGATGTTCTGAGTTAGATAAGTAATTTGGATAAGTATTGTAAATGATAAGGCCGGTATATTCTAACGATCAGACCGTGGCAAGGTCCAGGTGTTGTTTATTTCCGCTGCGACGTGTTTGATTAAGTGTTCAGTTTTGCGATAACCACAAATGGCGTTGGATGGGGTGTTACAGATTGAGAATTTACACACACGAAATTCACTCAACCTCCCTTGCCCCACACACGGACTCCTGGGACAGTTTGGACTTTACCCCTAAAGTCGTCAACCCTCTCCTGACTATCGGCCTACGGTTCCCTGACCGTTCCCCGACCTGTCGTCCTATCAAATACCCCTTGTATTGATAATCTAACTCAATCCTCACTAGCTCACCAACTCTCTAGCACTTACACACACTCCTAAGTCTGATCCACACTTGCCCAGATAATCTCTATCTTTTCTCTCGTACAGGGGCTTATCATACAAGGAACATTAAGCCACGTATTTATACAGGTTAGTTGAGATGCCAACTAACAACCTAGGAGTTGTAGACTCTAAGAGTAAAATACTCATTCTTCTACAATATAATATCCGCACTCTACTTGCAGATTTTCGTCCAACTTGATCTGGAGCCTCCAGCACACGCGTTACCTTGTGAATGGGCAAGTTGGTGGCGTGTCTCCCCAAGTGGTCGGTCACCACTTGCACACTTCAACTTATCTGAACTTGTCTGGCTCATTAATGCTCCCTTTTGAAGTATTACGGCTATGTAATGATGTTCATCAATAGCCATTGCTTATCTTGTTATCTTGCACATTAATGAGATACACCTTTTGTCGTGTATTTGTCATGAGCAAGTTGTTTGTGTGGTTGTGAATAATCTGAGTGAGTTTGTCGATGTTGCTAACTTAGTTTGGTCCTTGTTTGATGTCTGATGTAAGAGATATGTGACGGTGTGGTTCATGACTGCTTGTGTCTTGCTAGAAGTTCTCCTGAGCTCTCGCCGACAGGTGCCCGACTGGTAGAGCACATGTCATGGATTGAGCGCGCTTGCAACCTTGCGTGCTAATGAAACATCCCTAACCATTAAAACACATTAAATCATGAATATGTGTGATATGTTTAATAAACCGGTCATGTTAATGTAATTGTGCTATTGGTGGATAAATTGTTGTGATTGTGATTAGATTTACTATACTAGTTTGTGAATTGATTACCAGATGACTAGAAGTGTGCAGGGTAATAATTGAAATTGATTAAACTGTCTGTTTGTTTGAATTGGACGTGTAACGACCCCAAAACCACCCTGGTTGAGAGACCGTTACACGCCGCGCGCTTATTACCTAAGACAACGCAAGACTACACTAGCAAACTCCTAAAACAGAACTGAAAGTCATATATTACCAAATAGACGAATACAACATGTCTTTTCATTACACAGGCGGAAGCCAAACTGAAATACAAAGCATAATCTAATTACAACTGGGCACCATGGCCAAACAAACTGAAATACAGAGCTCAAAAGCCAAGACAGAAAGTAGAAACTGAATCTCCAAGTACGGACTAAAACCTGCAAATCAGACGGAGATAGGGGTGAGCACAACTATTGCTCAGCAGGTGATAAACTTCATCAGCTGAGCACGCTCAAAACATAATCTGAACATACATTTATACTTATACGAAAGCATAGCAAAATCAGAAACAGAGGCCTCAGAGGAAGACGGCAAAAACAGAAGCTTGATAAACCAGAAGCTCAACCAAAACAGACGCTCAACAAAATAAGGAGTTTAACCACATCAAAAGCTGAACAAAATCTGAAGCTTAGCAAATTCAAAAGCAGTGATCGAAGCGAAAGACCTTCCAACAGACAGAGGTCTAAAACAGAGAGAGTTAAGTGTTGTAAAATCAGAAGGAACAGCAGAAGACAAACCAGAACGTCGAAGCTTTGCAAACCAGAGACTTCTCAGAAGACGGAAAGCACACAGCAGACCGTCTCAAATCAAATACAGACAGAGCAGACAAAAACAGATCACTTAATAAACCATAGGCTCTCGAAAAACAGAAAGCACAAAGCAGTCTGTCCGAAATCAGAAATAGTCAGAGCAAACGGAAAACAGAACACTTAACTATCAGAAGTGGGACTCTAGCACCAAGCACAAACACTCAGAAAGGGTCAAAGACCCATGGATCTAATAGATCCCTTGACAACGCAGAAATGACCTGAAGGCCAAAGGGTTCGTCAACCCCACAGAACAGATTGGGCATGACCCACACTCAAAATGACGTCTACATGGTATACCACGGAATAGCTCGACCTAGCCATTTACGGCTCAGAAGCAGAGTGACTAGGTCCCAAAACAGAAGCTTAACAAACAGAAGCTTAACAAATCAGTTCAGAAGGTGTTGTAGAGAACACACACCAAATCACAAGGCCTTAACACAACAAAAACTGAATCATACCTGAAACAAAAGTCTTAAACCAGGACTAGCCAAAGTCAAACTGAAATCAGAGGCCGAAGCACACTCATAGAGCAAAACAGAGTTCAAACGTTTATTGGTGACTTTCAAATAAAAATATACTTAAACACATGCCAAAAAATATCCAAAACAGATAGTACTCGAAAAGAGGAATCCAACGCCGCAAACGGCACTCAAAACGGAGCTCAGACGAAGAAGTTATGCCAAAAACAAAGGCATGTCCGAACATGCGTCCGACCTTGCATGTTTGGACATAAACCGAGAGTCTGAAAATCTGCCGGCGTATGATGTCCGAACTTCAATGTTCGGACACTACGAAAACTGCAAAATCATTTGCGGAAATCAGCTGGAACCAAGCCACAAATCCCCCACAAAACATACATAACTTATAGTACCAAAATAGCCAATCGAAAACACATTTCCACGGGGTTTTAACTCATCAAAAAGCAACCAAAATCAATCCAGAAACATCACAATCAGAGGAGCACATAAACTTATCCGGAAAACAAAACAAAACCAGAAATCCCCGTGGTTGAACGTACACGACCGAATTCATCTACCACCTACCTCACATCCGAAGCAACGCTATCTCTGCAGACTCTACGAAATGCCTTCCTCGAATTCCCACACGAACGACAATCCCTCGAATTGAACCATTCCCAAATACAAAATCAAAATCAGAAAGGAGAAAAGAAAACTCAACAGAGAAGAGAAATGAAATTTACAAAACAAACAATCAAACCTACATCGACTCATGCCCGACTTCGACTATCAACACCGAAACCTCCATTAGCAAATCTTCATCGATCGATTATAGGGAGGAGATTGAGGAGAAGGAAGAGAAGCAAGAGAGGAAGAAGATATGAAAGTGAGAGAGGGTTGAGGAAGCGAGGAAACTGTCGTGGAAGGAGAAGAGCATGAATTAGAAAATAAGAAAGAAAGTAGGAAATAGAAAAAGAAAAAAATTACTTCCTAACTCCTTAAATGATAATAAAACCGAAAGGACATCCATAGCCCTCCTTCACAATAAATAAATAAAAGAATAACTCTTCTAACCCCCCTTCCTCAAAGTTAACAAGATAACATCCAGAAGAATGTCATAGACATTCTTATATAAGATTACAGTTTAATACGAACTCCCTTTGCGAATCAGAAAGAAGTAATACAAGATAAAATAATAAAAAAGAAAATCTGGGGCATAACAGGACGTGTGAGGTTGAACTTGACCCTGGTCAGGTCAAGTGATACTGAGCACTAATTGGGGTGGAAGGATAGTTCAACACTTACGCTGACCACGTAAGGGTTGGATGATTCCCCGAAGCTCCCTACAAGTGGACACATAAATTGCAAATAGGTGTAAATTTCATAAGTGCGGATTATGGAAGTGTGAAGATAGTGGTGTTAATGTTAGGTGATGCGGTTGTGTATAGTACATTGGTACATGATAGGAAACGTGCTTGTTACACTTAGAGGGTAAATACATGATGAATAACAAATATGTAATACTTATCAATACATGAAACAACAACTTAAATTAATAAGTTGTTAATGTAAGGATTTTATTAATATCTTAGTTACCAAATCGAAATTATTTGTACTAAGTTTATTAGCCCAACTATTAAACTCTAACTTGCCAAGTTAAAAGCCAATTGAGCCTACTAACTCTAATAGTAATCTTAGCCCAGTACAATCCCATTACTGCATGAGTTGAAAAACAAACCCCTAATCCCTTCTTTCTTATTTAATCGGTAACCATTCACTCTAATTGTCGCCTCACTTTTCCTTCTTCTAAGTCAAATCAATCTACTTACTGAGTCAGTATGACTCTTCACCTTACTTCCTGCTAACGTGTAATAGTCTCCATTTTTCCACACTGTCTACCTCTTCCTCCTCTCTCCAGATCTTTCTACTATCTCTCTCGGTAAACATGAATACCTCATCTTCATTTTCTGACTTCCTCATGAATTCTTCCCCTAAAATCTACTACATTTTCTTTTGAAAATTAGACAAGCTAGAGTTCCAAAACTACCTTCTTAACATCCTTTCATCCTATTCTTATTTAATGTCCGTGAGATCTTATTCAAATCACTAACCTCTGCTACATTTTTGTGCATCACCCCTTAGATATCTCCTCAACGAATGTAGCAAGACCACTCCAGAAATATTAGCACTCTGGTTGGAACATCAGTTCAAGGTAAGCCCATAGAACAGATTCTGTTTTTAATCTCCCTGCTGTGTTCTGATGTCTGAGACAAATAAAGACAACTCACCCAACTCTCTCTTGGTTCCTTTCATGCGTAAACCTCCCATGCAACCTTCTAGACTTTGTTTGAAAACCTCCTGGGTAGAAGCTACCCAACACTTCCCTGAAATACAACCAGAAGGTAACGTTTTCTTTTAAACAAATTTCTGGTTGCTCTAGCCCATCTTTTCTCTGGTCTGTCAAAGTCTAACCTCAGGAAAATTTTACCAATTGAGTCCAAAAGTTCATGTTCCTGAGAGTTTACATTGTGCCAAGGATCTACCAGAAAGAACCAGCTCCAAAAACAAAACTTCAAGGTGATAATCTAACTGAATGATCTACGCAGGTTTTGAAATCATGTTATGTTAGTATATGTTCATGCGAAAGTGTTTTGAGAAAAAAAGGGATGTTGCTTAAGGAACTAGTTGGGAGCTAGTAATTTCTGATGCAATGTGTAACAAATGTGCCTACTACATAAGAGTTAAACACAAGTTAAATTAGTTCAGGTAAATTCTGTATGAATCAACTAATGAAACAAGTGCAGAAATGAGTCTAAATTCTGCAAGTTATACCTCTGTATAATCCTCGATTTTCAGAGACATTATAAATGTGGTATTGACTAGATGATAAGATTAAAAACTTGCTAACACATTTTACTAAGTGTAAATAAGCTGAGGGATGTTGGAGAAACCAGTAGCACGTTAAAAATAGTAGTAGAAGTAGGAGAATGCAGAAACTCAATCTCAGTTTTCTGCAGTTATTACCGGTTCTGTATAAGAAAGTTTTAAGGGAGTTAACAGGGTTGTTTTGGGTTGTTTTTAAGTTCAAAATCTTGCTACGACACCTAACTAAGTGTGTAAACAATTTGGGGGAAATTAGAAGTCATATTAATGAATAAAAAGGAAGATAGAAGAGAAGATACCCAGTTTTGTGTTTGCAGTTTCTGCAGTTTTTTTCAGTTCTGTATAAAGAAATTTCAGAAGTGTTGTCAATGTTGTTTTGAGTTGGTTTTAAGTTTAAAACCTTCCTAATATACTTATCTAGTTGGGTAAAAACTTTGGATGGAATTGGAGACTGATTAATAACTTAAAAGAACGCTTGAAGAGGAGTTGTATAGAAACTAGCGTTTTCAGCTTTCATCATATTTTGGTTTCTGTAAAATGAACTTTCAGAAGTGTTATGTAACACCCCTATAATAATAAAACAACAGCGGAAAATAAGCTAAAGGTGCTACAGACCATCGGGCTCCAAACACCCGGTACCAACCTCACCAATTACAACCATTACAATTAACTAAGTTACGGTCTGAAATTCAAGAAAACTTAACATTAACATACCAATAATAAAGTACATTCACTCTCCATAAGCCTAATCCCATCCCAATCACTCATGCTCTTCGTGGCCACCTGTAAATCAATTTATACCTGCAAGATGAAACCAAGCAGCCCACCCCGGGAGGGGTGAGTCAGTTCCCTGGAATGGAACTGGTACGATTCTCCAAAACAATCTTTAAAACATAACTCCTCAAAATAAACAGTAACTTGAAATTAAACTCTTGAAAGTAAAACAGAGATAAAGCACTTCAAAACAATCAAGTTAAAGAGAAAAGAAAACAAGACAAAGATAGAGATAGAGAACTTCCAAAACAAGTCATCCACTTAAGTAGTCACACCACATAGTTAGTAAGCATCCATTGTTGATGTTAGAACCAATTCCCGTTCGGAGTATAAAGACTCAGATAGTCACAAGGACTAGGAATAATAAGATAGATCCAAGAACCAATAACTCAAGAGTGGAATAATTCAATTGGGAGAGATGGCCCCCACCGCCAGATATCAATGTCCATATGGACGAGGGATACAGCCCCCTGCTGTCAGATTAAATGTCTTGGTGGACGAGGGATATACAGCCCCCTGCTGTCAAATATAAATGCCCCTATGGGCGAGGGATATACACCCCTGCTGTCAAATATAAATGCCCCTATGGGCGAGGGATATACAGCCCCCTGCTGTTACCATTGAAGACGCGCACGTCGAAACCTCCAGAACCAGCTCATGGATGAAACGATATCCAGAGTCAAAAGAAGAATTCCAAGATTGACCTTTTCCAAATTCCCACTAGATCACAACTACCCAGAGCAATACCAAAACACTCAGTCCTACAGAGTGCAGAAGCGTAAACCCTAAGCAGTCAATGTCTAGGGAACAACCAAATAGAAAAACCAATACCCAAGTGAGTTTCACACAAGCTCAGTTAGTCACACAACCATTTCCTTTTTAGAAATTCCTCTTAGAGTCAGTTAGCGTTTTCCAAAACATTCCACAAGTCAATCAGCAAAAATATCGGAGTACGAGAAATCGTACAAAACATTCCATAGAGTCCAAAACAAACACGCTGAGTACGAGAAATCGTACCTGGGTAACGCTGTAGCAGTTCTAGTCAACTTGCGCAAACAATCAACAGTACTCTGAAGAATATTAAAGGTATCTATCATCAATCACTTGTAGCCTAGTTAAGCTTAAATAAATTCCTTACTCTTATTCAAAGTCTCAATTGTCTTTTAAGCCCTCACTTATGTGTTACGTATAATCTTTGAGTTATCTGAGAACGTTGTATAGCCCAAGGTGGTAAGATCAAGGAATGTATTCGATTAACATTTGCTAATTGTCCACTCCTATCCACTTTATTCATACTTAACCACAATCCTCACATTCAAGACTTTTGAGACCTCTATATCATAAATGTGTTTATGTTATATAATTAAATCTAAGAATTTCGATAATAATCTTAAGCTCAATACCTTTATTCTTAATTTAGAATAAACATTGTATTATGACCTATGATGGACTCATCTCAGAATACTATACTATTATCTCACAATGTAAAGATTATGTATTTAAACAATATCTACTAGACAACCCATTATGATTAAGTCTTTCCCTTAACTTAATTAAGATCTACATCTTGTATATTGGAATCATAATGTTGTAGATACAATTTATTATAACTTAATTGAGCCACTAAACTCAATTATCATATCCTTAGTTCAGAATGACTTCCTATTATAACCGTCTAATAATCTTGCCATAAGATGTTGAATTACCTCTCACATTGAAACAACTATATTATAGTTAACTTAGACTTATCGAACTCTTACATTTAGTATTCACAAGGTACATTATTTGCTTAATTATTACCTATATAATAAGGTGTTTAAATATAACATTTTATGTATCCTTACTTACCTTTAATCTCCTAAATGTTTAATTTTTACACACATACACTCTATAGACTATGTATAATCCTTTTGTACTAAACTTCAATAAACTTAAGCCTTAAATACGTTTTAAATTATTTTACAAAGCCTAATGTTTCAAAGGAATAACTTAATAAATTTCCCTTTATTGTATTTAGGATGGACAATATATCTACATAGAGTAGAATATCAAAGAATTAAATTCTGGTTCGTAAGGAAATTGTTAATTATTTCATAAGATAATCTATTATGAAAATTCTCATATTTTATATTCAAAATAACATTTCATAATTTCCCATTACCGTAAAGTATATCAATATAATATCGTATGTAACTTAGTTTTATCTAATAAAAAGGTTCAAAGGTTTTAAGTATCAAATTCCTATCTATAAACCCTCCTATAAATTCTCACCACTAAATACCTCACTTAACTGTAAACTCACATCCTGAATATTGGTAATAAATGTATCTTATATGGCTTATCTAATTCTAAGAAACTTAAGGATAATTATTTAGATAAATTCCCAAATCATCGTTTAATATAGATTATATCACAATCCTTTTTAATGATCCTATCTTAAAACATTAAGTTATATTTCACCACCATAAATGTTAAGAAATGATTAAATCTAGACTTACTAATCCACCTCACATTTAGATGTAAAAGTATTTTACTTATTTTATTATGGTTTATATATTAAGAATATTTAGATGTAATCATACTACATTTGTTTATCATTAATTATAGAATAAGATCTATTTATGCAACATTTTATGTAATCTAATCACAATTTTTCCTAAGTTTTAACTTATTAATTACTTAATCCCAATTTTAGATTTACATCCTGGTTATTGACAAATAATACTATACATGCATCTTAATATGGTTATATATAAACCTTAGAAACTCAAAGGAAATTCTTAAGCCTAACACATAACTATAATCTAATACCACCTCATATAATATTCTGCCATTAGTATTATGTAGAGGTTTAGTTTAACTTACTAATTCCTTCGTATTATACTTCCTATAAGGTAACTAATTTTATTTATATATATATAATAGGATTTGTTCAAAACATTATTTATGTAATTTATTGTATTTAATTATGTTTAAAAACTTTTAGGCATAACTACAACCGATATACGGTTTATAAAATAAAGTGTTTCCCTTTAATATATATAAGTATACCTGTATTAGAATTTAATTAAGACATTCCCTACGTAACTTATTATATTTAAACTATCTTATTTCTAACTGCATTCCATGTATGTTCTATAAAGTATTTCCTTTAACTATATCTTAGGATACTCTTATAATATTTAGTTATTATAAGTGTTAATTTATTAGTTCCTTGCTTTAACCTAAGTTACTATTTTATTCCTTTTATATATATGTATAGAAATATATATATGTATATATTTTCCTTAGTTTAAATTAAAAATATTAACTCCCATACAATATAGTAAATAGAATGTAGGATAATTAAATTCCTTAATTTATATAAGTTTCTACTTAAGTAAGTATATATACATATATGTAAATAATTTCACTTCTCTTAAAAGCTAATACAAAAACATTTATAAACTTACTGTTATAAAATGTTAATTTAGTTTCCTTTATTTTCCCCAGCTTAAAAGTTAATTAACAAACCATACTTTAATTTTTGGTTACATTAAAAACCTTATATTATAGGTTATTCTTATGAAAAACTCATAAACACAATTTTTAAAACCTTTTACCATTGCCCAAAAATTCCCAAATTTAATATACAGTAACTATAACATTTTAGACATATTATAAAATTTTTATTTCATAAAAATATCTTTTTAATTTAGCCAAATAATTCCAGAAAACCCGTAACTTGCAAAAATCATAACTTATGTTTAAAAACTCCAAAACCATAATAATTTACATCAAAATAAACTAGATTAAATAAGGAATCTATGGTTAAAATTTCAAGTCAAAATACCTTCGGTAAGGTATTTAAATTAACTCAACAAGTTAGGGTTATTTACTGGGATTTATTAAAACTAAATCTGAAACGTTTTAATCTCGGCCGTCCAAATCTCTTAACTATCATCGGACGGCCGACATGCAGCGAGTTCATCAGCGAATGACAAATCGAACCCGAGTACTAAATTCGTAAATTCTCTCAATCCACAGAACGAAATCGAGTGATTCTTGTTTCATTGAACTCGAAATTGAAAAACGAATCCATTGACACCGATTTCCCCAATTATAATGCGTATAACTCAAATACGATACTGGTTACGCATTTTAGGGTTCTTCGGGTTTGCGAATTGAAATCTGTCAAATTCTCTTAACCTAATGCATAATAGGGGAAATTGCAACATGGGTTTGGTCGACAATGAAGAGTAGTTTAGCATCGTCTGAAGAATTTGAGGAAAACTCACCGGGAATTGCAAGAACGGGGCAAATAGATTTCGGTTTTCTGGAAACACATTCGAACCTTGCCTGTTCGAGTAGTCAACTTCGAAGCACTATAAGTTTCAGCACAGATTGAGTTAGGCTATGTGTAAGGGCTCATTGGAAAGAGCAAACTTAGATCTACGTATTGATAGCAAGAACTAATCCTAACTCGCATCACACAGAAAGATATTGAAGTCGCAAATCACGAGTTTACCTCTCTGTTTCGGTATGATTTTATGTGCTGGTGAAACCGAAACTTTAGACGCCTTACTCTTCCAATCGGTTGAGAATTAGCTTAGACCATAAACACGAAAGTTTTAGAGGAATTAGAGCTCTTCAAAACGAGCTAAAGAACATGGAATTTGGATGAGTAACGAAGAAGTTATGGCTGATCGAATTTACCTGATTCGAAGAGAAAACTGGAATTGCAGTTTCGGTTTTTGCAAGGTGGCTACTTTGACTCGATTTTCCGGTTGATTCAGAATGAGTTAGGGTTTGTATGAGTTATAGTTGTTTAGAGGGAATGTAGGAGAAGACAACAAAGAAGACGGCATTGAAAAATATGGAGAGATGAATGAGATATAGCCGTCTAAAGTTAGGGCAAAGTATTGAATTCTGTTATCGAAATTCAGGGAATCCAGAATCGTTTAAGTCCTGGCGCCTGTGAGCTTGACACGTGGCAACTTTCAAATTTTTGATTCAAAACTTCAATCTAGCATAACTTTGGCTAGGATGATCCGTTTTTGACGTTCTTTTTATCGATCTTCATGGTTTTCCATAACCTATTTATTGGTATAGGTTTCATGGCCTGGTTTGACCATTCTCAAAAAGTCAACTCTAGCAAGGCTTAATAAGCTTTAAGGTTTCTAGAATTTTATATTGACTTTTATGTTTCAAAACAATGTTCCATCACTTCCTAAAATCTTTATAATATAATTGGAGTGTTTAGAAACCTTCCCAAGATTTATTGACTTATAAATCTTATTATTAAATTCATAATACTAGATATAATATATAATAATTAGGGTTAAATAGGAGAAAACCCCTAAATAAATTTCACAATTCCATATAATAATTTAATATTCATAATTCCATATAATAATTTAATATTCATAATTCCATATAATAATTTAATACTTAATATTATTAAAGGTTTAATAAAAGAAATCCCCTAAATTAATTTAAATTAATTTAGGGGTATTTCAGTATATCCCCTTAAAAGAAACTTCGCCTCGAAGTTTAAAAATCAACTAATAGGCACTCACACCGCTTCGGGTGTGCTGAGACAATAATAATTCCAATGAAATTCCATACCAAACCAATCCTTTATTTCCATCCATTTCCATAACAACATTCCACTCAAGATTACTCAAAAAATCAAACTGAACCAGGATATACCAAGATATAGCATGATGAAAATCAAAAGTCACATACTGATTCATAATGTAAAAACCAAGCACATACAAACCTCTCATTCTGCTAATACTGTTCTCCTTTACTAACAATGCAACGAGGCATAATCCGGATGAGATAACGAAGGAGGAGTATGCCAGCATATCCCCCTTAAAAGAGCTAAGGTACGCCCTCGTACCGCTACTAACGGCACATTCAAAGAATTCAACACCTTATTAACCAGCTTTGTTGTGAATTTACTGCACCGTTGATTTTATCTATATATATATATATATCTGTATCTCTTGATTGTTTGTATTGTATTTCCTTTGGTTATAAAATTTTATTTATGATTATCCATTCATTTAATGAGTACGAATTATACGTCCATATATGATCATTTATCATATCAATTATATTACCAAGCTATAAACCAGGTGTAACGTACTTGAGTAGTTTAACATAATATTCGATCATTTAATAATCTTCCAAAATTATCTTCAAAGGTTTATTAGTCAACCATATGTTAAAACTCTATAAGATAAATATTTTTGTGACTTTTCAAGTTTCAATTGTTTTTATAATTAACTATCATATTTTAGACGATCATTCAGTGTTTACTTATAAAATTTACTTATTATTATAACTTCACCCAAGGCAGAATTTTAGGAAGTTTTCAAAAATTGATCCAAAATTGATTTATTTATCTTAAAATTTTTTAAGGTAGGGACTCTATATAAATTTTAAGTCAAATGAGCTAGTCTAATGAAACTCACTCCTTGTAATTATTTTTCTTGAAGGTTTGTTCTATGTAAGTATTCTCCTGATTATTAAATCTTAGTACTCCCTTAGACAATGGTGGCTTTTGTAAATATCACTCTTAGTGTGACTTCTAAGATTTTATCTATGTATAAGGTTAAACTTCTAAATAAACATGAGGATTTAAATCTTTAAGTAACTCTCAATTTTTCACTAGACACTCAATACTCCAAGTATTTAAGGCTCAATAATATTTAGTTTATTATTACTCATGTGTTTTCACTCCATAGGTAAGTATTTTTCACCAAGGATTTAACTCGTAAACTCTTTACATGCATGAATTTAGTACTGGATCTTAATATACGAGTTTTGAATTGTTCATTGTGGCTAGTAATGAAATATGCCTAGCTCAAGATTCATGATGGTAACGTCTTACCACCATCCCCTCAAGTTCAACACAATCCATCCTGCGTAGAAGATTATTTACGGTAGATGACAAGGCTTGTCTAGCCCCTAAACTTCAAGTGGGTGTGCACCCCCACTACTTTCAGCCTAGGAGTTCGTCGCACCAGGCACTTCCCGTAGGTGTTAGGTTTATGTGTTTTCTTTCTAAAGTTAGCTAGTGTTTTATGTGTTTACAAGTTCAGATGTTGATTTCTAGCTACTAGTTCTTGTTAACTTAATAATTTTCTAGACTTGAGATTTATCCTAACATTATTTTAGGTAAAAATTGTTACCAAGTAGTTCATGAGATTTATTTTTCAAACTTTAAAGGAGTTGAAGCACTTGTACATAATGTCAATACTAACTTAGTTATTCAAAGATCTTTTGTATACTGTTTTCCACCAAAAGTATTCCTTTAGAATTCTAGGAATATGTATACCAGCTTTTAAAGGATTGTATTTAGCATTGTATTCTCCATGAGTATGCTTTTGAAAAAAATAGCTTAAATTTGGTTCATCTCAACCAAAATCTTATCGTACTTAGTATAGGGTGTTCCAAACTATATATATATATATAATATAATATTTCTGTAGTTTATTGTTGGAACGGTATAACAACACATCACACTTAATAGACATTCACAAAAGGAAAGTGTGTAAAGGAATCATTCACAATTCCAAAAGGGTTAGGAGTCGTGCCTTACTGGAGTCCTCACTTCCCAATTCTACCCCAGTTCCCCAGTTTTAAGTGCACCTATAATCTAAGTATTTTACTCGGCTTGTTTTCTCGGGTTTAGAGCGTAACTACGCTCTGATACCACTTTCTGTAACACCCCTATAATAATAAAACAACAGCGGAAAATAAGCTAAAGGTGCTACAGCCATCGGGCTCCAAACACCCGGTACCAACCTCACCAATTACAACCATTACTATTAACTAAGTTACGGTCTGAACTTCGAGAAAACTTAACATTAACATAACAATAATAAAGTACATTCACTCTCCATAAGCCTAATCCCATCCCAATCACTCATGCTCTTCGTGGCCACCTGTAAATCAATTTATACCTGCAAGATGAAACCAAGCATCCCACCCCGGGAGGGGTGAGTCAGTTCCCTGGAATGGAAACAGGTACAATTCTCCAAAACAATCTTTAAAACATAACTCCTCAAAATAAACAGTAACTTGAAATTAAACTCTTGAAAGTAAAACAGAGATAAGGCACTTCAAAACAATCAAGTTAAAGAGAAAAGAAAACAAGACAAAGATAGATAGAGATAGAGAACTTCCAAAACAAGTCATCCACTTAAGTAGTCACACCACATAGTTAGTAAGCATCCATTGTTGACGTTAGTTAGAACCAATTCTCGTTCGGAGTATAAAGACTCAGATAGTCACAAGGACTAGGAATAATAAGATAGATCCCAAGAACCAATAACTCAAGAGTGGAATAATTCAATTGGGAGAGATGGCCCCCACCGCCAGATATCAATGTCCATATGGACGAGGGATATACAGCCCCCTGCTGTCAGATTTAAATGTCCTGGTGGACGAGGGATATACAGCCCCCTGCTGTCAAGTATAAATGCCCCTATGGGCGAGGGATATACACCCCCCTGCTGTCAAATATAAATGCCCCTATGGGCGAGGGATATACAGCCCCCTGTTGTTACCATTGAAGACGCGCGCACGTCGAAACCTCCAGAACCAGCTCATGGATGAAACGATATCCAGAGTCAAAAGAAGAATTCCAAGATTGACCTTTTCCAAATTCCCACTAGATCACTAACTACCCAGAGCAATACCAAAACACTCAGTCCTACAGAGTGCAGAAGCGTAAACCATAAGCAGTCAATGTCTAGTGGAACAACCAAATAGAAAAAACCAATACCCAAGTGAGTTTCACATCCAAGGCTCAGTTATTCACACAAGCTGATTAGTCACACAACCATTTCCTTTTTAGAAATTCCTCTTAGAGTCAGTTAGCGTTTTCCAAAACATTCCATAAGTCAATCAGCAAAAATATCAGAGTACAGGAAATCGTACAAAACATTCCATAGAGTCCAAAACACAACACGCTGAGTACGAGAAATCGTACCTGGGTAACGCTGTAGCAGTTCTAGTCAACTTGCGCAAACAATCAACAGTACTCTGAAGAATATTAAAGGTAGTCTATCATCAATCATGTAGCCTAAGTTAAGCTTAAATAAATTCCTTACTCTTATTCCAAAGTCTCAATTGTCTTTTAAGCCCTCACTTATGTGTTACGTATAATCTTTGAGTTATATGAGAACGTTGTATAGCCCAAGGTGGTAAGATCAAGGAATGTATTCGATTAACATTTGCTAATTGTCCACTCCTATCCACTTTATTCATACTTAACCACAATCCTCACATTCAAGACTTTTGAGACCTCTATATCATAAATGTGTTATGTTATATAATTAAATCTAAGAATTTCGATAATAATCTTAAGCTCAATACCTTTTTTCTTAATTTAGAATAAACATTGTATTATGACCTATGATGGACTCATCTCAGAATACTATACTATTATCTCACAATGTAAAGATTATGTATTTAAACAATATCTACTAGAAACCCATTATGATTAAGTCTTTCCCTTAACTTAATTAAGATCTACATCTTGTATATTGGAATCATAATGTTGTAGATACAATTTATTATAACTTAATTGAGCCACTAAACTCAATTATCATATCCTTAGTTCAGAATGACTTCCTATTATAACCGTCTAATAATCTTGCCATAAGATGTTGAATTACCTCTCACATTGAAACAACTATATTATAGTTAACTTAGACTTATCGAACTCTTACATTTAGTATTCACAAGGTACATTATTTGCTTAATTATTACCTATATAATAAGGTGTTTAAATATAACATTTTATGTATCCTTACTTACCTTTAATCTCCTAAAGTTTTATTTTTACACACATACACTCTATAGACTATGTATAATCCTTTTGTACTAAACTTCAATAAACTTAAGCCTTAAATACGTTTTAAATTATTTTACAAAGCCTAAGGTTTCAAAGGAATAACCTAATAAATAAATTTCTTTTATTATATTTAGGATGGACAATATATCTACATAGAGTAGAATTTATCAAAGAATCAAATTCCGGTTCGTAAGTGAAATTGTTAATTATTTCGTAAGATAATCTATTATGAAAATTCTCATATTTTATATTCAAAATAACATTTCATAATTTCCCATTACCGTAAAGTATATCAAATAATATCTTATGTAACTTAGTTTTATCTAATAAAAGGTTCAAAGGTTTTAAGTATCAAATTCCTATCTATAAACCCTCCTATAAATTCTCACCACTAAATACCTCACTTAACTGTAAACTCACATCCTGAATATTGGTAATAAATGTATTTTATATGGCTTATCTAATTCTAAGAAACTTAAGGATAATTATTTAGATAAATTCCCAAATCATCGTTTAATATAGATTATATCACAGTCCTTTTTAATGATCCTATCTTAAAACATTAAGTTATATTTCACCACCATAAATGTTAAGAAATGATTAAATCTAGACTTACTAATCCACCTCGCATTTAGATGTAAAAGTATTTTACTTATTTTATTATGGTTTATATATTAAGAATATTTAGATGTAATCATACTACATTTGTTTATCATTAATTATAGAATAAGATCTATTTATGCAACATTTTATGTAATCTAATCACAATTTTTTCCTAAGTTTTAAACTTATTAATACTTAATCCCAATTTTAGATTTACATCCTGGTTATTGACAAATAATACTATACATGCATCTTAATATGGTTATATATAAATCTTAGAAACTCAAAGGAAATTCTTAAGCCTAACACATAACTATAATCTAATACCACCTCATATAATATTCTGTCATTAGTATTATGTAGAGGTTTAGTTTAACTTACTAATTCCTTCGTATTATATTTCCTATAAGGTAACTTTTTATTATTATAGATTATATATATACTAGGATTTGTTCAAAACATTATTTATGTAATTTATTGTATTTAATTTATGTTTAAAAACTTTTAGGCATAACTACAACCGATATACGGTTTATAAAATAAAGTGTTTCCCTTTAATATATATAAGTATACCTGTATTAGAATTTAATCAAGACATTCCCTACGTAACTTATTATATTTAAACTATCTTATTTCTAACTGCATTCCATGTATGTTCTATAAAGTATTTCCTTTAACTATATCTTAGGATACTCTTATAATATTTAGTTATTATAAGTGTTAATTTATTAGTTCCTTGCTTAACCTAAGTTACTATTTTATTCCTTTATATATATGTATAAAAAATATATATGCATATTTTCCTTAGTTTAAATTAAAAATATTAACTCCCATACAATATAGTAAATAGAATGTAGGATAATTAAATTCCTTAATTTATATAAGTTCCTACTTAAGTAAGTATATACATATATGTAAATAATTTCACTTCTCTTAAAAGCTAATACAAAACATTTATAAACTTACTGTTATAAAATGTTAATTTAGTTTCCTTTATTTTCCCCAGCTTAAAAGTTAATTAAAACCATACTTTAATTTTTGGTTACATTAAAAACCTTATATTATAGGTTATTCCTATGAAAAACACATAAACACAATTTTTAAAACCTTTTACCATTGCCCAAAAATTCCCAAATTTAATATACAGTAACTATAACATTTTAGACATATTATAAAAAATTTTATTTCATAAAGATATCTTTTTAATTTAGCCAAATAATTCTAGAAAACCCCGTAACTTGCAAAAATCATAACTTATGTTTAAAACTCCAAACCATAATAATTTACATCAAAATAAACTAGATTAAATAAGGAATCTATGGTTAAAATTTCAAGTCAAAATACATTTGGGAAGGTATTTAAATTAACTCAACAAGTTAGGGTTATTTACTGGGATTTATTAAAACTAAATCTGAAACGTTTTAATCTCGGCCGTCCAAATCTCTTAACTATCATCGGCCGGCCGACATGCAGCGAGTTCATCAGCGAATGACAAATCGAACCCGAGTACTAAATTCGTAAATTCTCTCAATCCACAGAACGAAATCGAGTGATTCTTGTTTCATTGAACTCGAAATTGAAAAACGAATCCATTGACACCGATTTCCCCAATTATAATGCAGTATAACTCAAATACGATACTGGTTACGCATTTTAGGGTTCTTCGGGTTTGCGAATTGAAATCTGTCAAATTCTCTTAACCTAATGCATAATAGGGGAAATTGCAACATGGGTTTGGTCGACAATGAATAGTAGTTTAGCATCGTCGGAAGAATTTGAGGAAAACTCACCGGGAATTGCAAGAACGGGGCAAATAGATTTCGGTTTTCTGGAAACACATTCGAACCTTGCCTGTTCGAGTAGTCAACTTCGAAGCACTATAAGTTCAGCACAGATTGAGTTAGGCTATGTGTAAGGGCTCATTGGAAAGAGCAAACTTAGATCTACGTATTGATAGCAAGAACTAATCCTAACTCGCATCACACAGAAAGATATTGAAGTCGCAAATCACGAGTTTACCTCTCTGTTTCGGTATGATTTTATGTGCTGGTGAAACCGAAACTTTAGACGCCTTACTCTTCCAATCGGTTGAGAATTAGCTTAGACCATAAACACGAAAGTTTTAGAGGAATAGAGCTCTTCAAACGAGCTAAAGAACATGGAATTTGGATGAGTAACGAAGAAGTTATGGCTGATCGAATTTACCTGATTCAAAGAGAAAACTGGAATTGCAGTTTCGGTTTTTGCAAGGTGGCTACTTTGACACGATTTTCCGGTTGATTCAGAATGAGTTAGGGTTTGTATGAGTTATAGTTGTTTAGAGGGAATGTAGGAGAAGACAACAAAGAAGACGGCATTGAAAAATATGGAGAGATGAATGAGATATAGCCGTCTAAAGTTAGGGCAAAGTATTGAATTCTGTTATCGAAATTCAGGGAATCCATAATCGTTTTAAGTCCTGGCGCCTGTGAGCTTGACACGTGGCAACTTTCAAATTTTTTATTCAAAACTTCAATCTAGCATAACTTTGGCTAGGATGATCCGTTTTTGACGTTCTTTTATCGATCTTCATGGTTTTCCATAACCTATTTATTGGTATAGGTTTCATGGCCTGGTTTGACCATTCTCAAAAAGTCAACTCTAGCAAGGCTTAATAAGCTTTAAGGTTTCTAGAATTTATATTGACTTTTATGTTTCAAAACAATGTTCCATCACTTCCTAAAATCTTTATAATATAATTGGAGTGTTTAGAAATTTTCCCAAGATTTATGGACTTATAAATCTTATTATTAAATTCATAATACTATATAATAATATATAATAATTAGGGTTAAATAGGAGAAAACCCCTAAATAAATTTCACAATTCCATAATAATTTAATATTCATAATTCCATATAATAATTTAATATTCATAATTCCATATAATAATTTAATACTTAATAGTATTATTAAAGGTTTAATAAAAGAAATCCCCTAAATTAATTTAAATTAATTTAGGGGTATTTCATGTTAACAGTGTTGTTTTGGGTTTAAAACCTTCCTAATACACTTAGCTAGTTGGGTAAAAACTTTGGGAGGAATTGGAGACTGATTAATAACCTAAAAGAAAGCTTGAAGAGGAGTTGTACAAAACTAGTATTTACAGTTTTCTGCAGTTTTTGGTTTCTGTATAATGAAGTCACATAAGTGATAACAGTGTTGGTTTGAGTTGGTTTTGAGTTTAAAACCTTCCTAATACACTTAGCTAGTTGGGTAAAAACTTTGGATGGAATTAGAGACTGGCTAATAACCTAAAAGAAAGCTTGAAGAGGAGCTGTACAGAATTAGTGTTTTCAGTTTTCTACAGTTTTTGGTTTCTGTATAATAAAGTTACAGAAGTGATAACAGTGTTTTTTTGGGTTGGTTTTGAGTTTAAAAACTTCCTTATAAACTTATCTAGTTGGGTAAAAACTTTGGGTGGAATTCGAGACAGATTAATGAACTAAAGGAAAACTTGAAGAAGAGATATACAAATTGTGTTTTCAGATTTTCTGTAAATTTCTGTTTCTGTATAACTGTAAAACAGATGGTATAGGAGTGTTGTAATGGTTTGAAAATGGACCTAGAACCTTTCTAATACATCTACCCAAGAGTGTAAACACTTTGGGAAAAACTAGAAATCAATTTAATGCATTAAAAGAGAAGTTGGAATGGAAGTATGCACAGATTTGATGTTTCAGTTTTATGAAACTTGTGTCCCTGTATGATCAATTTATAGAGGTGTTAAAAGTGTGGTGTTGGTTTAATAATGAACCCAAATCGTTGCTAATACATTTAGCTAAGTTGGTAAAACACTTTGGGAGAGTTAGACATCAGTTTGGTACATTAAAGGTGAAGTTGGATAAAGGTATACACAGAAATTTGTGTTTCATATTCTGTAACTTTTGGCTTCTGTATAAACAAGTTTCAGAGGTGTTTAAAAGGTTGTATTATTTTGATAATGGGTTTAAGACATTGACAACACACTTAGGTAAGGAGGAATACACTAGGGGAAAATTAAAAACCAATTTTGGTAACTTAGAAAGGGAGTTGAATGAAGTGGGGTCCAAGTTTTGTGTTTTCAGGTTCTGTTTTGTCGGTTTTGTTTTAAGGCACTGTAAAAGTGGATTACAGAATAGGTAGAAGAGATAAGATAGCATAATAATGAACCTAAGATAATGATAAGTTACTAGACTATGTTGGAATAAACCCTAGGAAGGTTAGAAGTTAATTATAATGAGTTAAACTGGTAATTGAGTGGAGTTGTAAACCTTGGAAAATTATGGGTAAGTACTTGTGCAAATATTCATGATTAAGTAAACAAAAAGAATTAAGGAAGTTTATGAACGTTAATGCACGACCACATAAGCTAATACACTCAGTTTACGTATTTAGGGACATAACGAACGGTCATGCGGGATAATTCTAGCACGGAGGTGATAACTTCTACAGTCCTGAGGTATGGATATGTGTGGTTCGTAAGTTGCCATGTTACCGGCTTATGTGCTGTGTGCCTTGTTTGACAACGACTACAAGACTAAAGCATAAATGGACTGTTTGCTTTACTTGCTTGTCTGCTTACAAATTACTTGTCAATTTATTATCTGCGTGCATACAGTAGTCTAGTCCCTTACTCGTTTATGAAACCTTGAGGTGAAATAAAAGAACCACACAAATGAAACAATAAAAACTACTTACAGTAAGGAGGTTGCCTCCCTAATCTTAGAGGACTCCTATCGTCACCAACCATGGTGATGAGCTAACTAATTCAAGAGAATACCAGCTGGTGGATTATGAGGATGAATCCGGGAAGTTACATCTTGGCCCGCGCGGTAGGTGAGGATCGGGAGTCGGCATCTGCATCAGATCCGTCAACCGACTATGGGTGTTAGCACATTCTAGGGGTCGAGAGCGTACCCCACCATCTCGGTCTTCAAACCGGGAATGGAGAATGGCTTTGGAGAAGATGTTCTCCATCATGATGACAAAAGAGTTCACATAACTAACCTTTAAGAGAAAATGAATGGATAACACTTATACAATACAGTCTCGGGATCTAACCTATACCCCAGACATGGTGCAAGAAGAGAATGGATAACTTACACTTTACTAACAAGGAAAAAGAAAATAATAAGCTTTCATACGAATGATCCCATAGTGAGGATCATCGGTGCTTTACTTGAGAAATGTGTTGGGTTGTTAAGATGATGTGCATGTTGTATGTGTTACATGATGTGAACGTTCGGTGTGATACTCTGATGAGTTTAATGTGTTTAATGATTGTTGGAGCATGTGTGAATGGCTTATGATACCAGTATGTTGTGTGTTATTCATTTTCCTAAAGCATGTAATCGGACTTAATAATATTCGACCAAGTAGTCGTGTAGCCCGGCAACATACGGGCTGCACATATTCATACTCAGCAAAACTTTGCTGAGTCCATTATGACAACGTATTGCAGGTACGGAGCTGGACGATAGCGGAGCGTAGGCGGGATGGCTACCATGGGGGTAGCCCATCAGGTTGATACTTTTGGGGTTAGGTAGCATAATGATGTATATGCTATTTTTTTAGTGGGTCTTGACCCGGGATGTATTTATACAGTAGTGTTATTTAATGTGATAGCTATGATGTATACACTCGGTATTTGGGAAAGTGTTTTATGAGATTTGGTTAAGGTTAATTTCCAGTCATACAGACCGTAACTTGGTGTTGGTAGAGTGGTCGTGTCAACCACGTGGGTGGTTGGCGCCTGTAGCACCCGGATAGAGTTTTGAACCGCTGCGTAGATTACTCGTGATATCGTTAGGCGTGTCGTTTATTCGGTTGGTTGTTAATCGGGGGTGTTACAGCTAAGCCACTTATGACTTAAGTGCGCTTGCAACCTTGCGTGCTAAGCCACTTACTCACCTGTCTATCTGAAATCATGAATCTTTATAAATGCATTAGATAGACAACACAAGGTTTGCTATCATCAAAACTAAAGGATCTTGTCTTAACAATTTCCCCCTTTTTGATGATGGCAACCTATATACTTATTATGTACTTGGCAATCAAGAATTGAGAGATTCCCCCTAAGAAGGATTCCCCCTAAGTTTATTAAGGGTTTTAAAGAATGAAAGAATTTTAATGAATGAAAACATAAGTGACAACTTTTATGTTATATCATAGATAGATAAGGTTTCATTCAGATGATACAAGGACGATAGACATACTCTCACAAGTACATATACTTTTCTTTCCCCCTTTGCCATATAGCAAAATAGGGAGAAACTACATGACATAAGATGTTGTAATGGCCATGACATTCCATAGATTACAAACTACAAAATATGATCAAGATAATCTAGATAGAGTGACGTAGTTGGGTATCGCATTCATAATCCTCTGAGCAAGTAGACTCTTCCTCCGAAAAACTGGCTTTGATCCAAGAAGGTTTGGCTTTGGGTGCGGTGATCAAAGGTGATTCAGCTGTGGTGTAAAGGTCAGACTCATCAGAATCTATGGAGAACTCCATGCAATGAGAAGAACGTGATTGTGATAGAGTAATACTTGATGTGATAGACCAAGCTGTTAGGGAGTCAGAGTTTGGTTGAATATAGCTTTGGGCGACGTATTTCTTTGGGTGTTCGGTGGTCATAAACTTGCGAATGGTGGAGTGAATGGTTTGCTCATTTGAGTTGGATGAGCTTTGTGGGTATTGAGCCATTACGTGAGATGATTGTGAGTGGTAAAAAGAGTAAGCAAGTTTTATAGACACCTTGGATATGCTCAACGACTGATCGGTGAGAGGCATTTAATGAGGTGCTACGACTTGTGGGCTATGTTGGTAGGCTTGTTAGGTGTCAAGGTCAGAGTTTGGATTAGTGGAATGGATAGGACTAAATATCTCAGATCATTTTTTAATTTTTAATCAAGGAAGAAGCAACCAAGACAATAAATTATTTCGTAACCTATCATAAGCATTCAAGTATACAAAAATCAGTTGCATTTTCATCGATTTCCAAAAGCTACTGTGAAACAGATAGTCAAAGACAAAATAGAGCATTTGATGGAAAAGAAAAATCTAGTCCTAACTCTATCTCTCACGGTATCACTCGAGTCTCTATGAGATAAGGAACGCTCAGGCAATGTGGGAGTCTATAAAATCTATCGCTCCTTGAACCATGTTTTGAACACTTGGTTCAGAGGAGACGACCTGCACAGCTGTGAGAGTGACTCTTACTCTCTGACGGATATCTCTAGTTGAGGTATCCAGATTGGTCCCCGACCTATTGTGGGCCGGTGAAGTACTCCTCTTCCTCTTGTGTGCCAATGCCTTTGCAGCTGGTCGTGGCTCAGACCTTGAGCCCTCACTTCTAGTAGGATTCAGAGCGACTACAAGCTTATCCCCCTTAGTTTTTATCCCCATTTTGGACAACATATCTTAACAGATGTTGTCCTGAGCAGTGTGCGCGCACTCGTGGAACTTGTCGGTGTCCACTCTGTTCTCTTGTAGCGCCTTTGTCACTACTCCTCCATGTACCAGCCCTTGGTTGACATATCTACTCTCATCTATGGTGAGCAGAATCATGGCTGGGAGATCAATTTTCTCCTTAGTCTTCAAAGCGTAGAGCAACCTCACATCCCTTGCATTGACCACATGAGTGCGTTGGTTTCACGGGGTGATGTTGTGGGTGAGAATCCTGAAAAGAACCTTGTCAGGAATTGACATTTCTACTGTGTGGAAGTTCTTCATGGTAGCCCCTGGGTTGAGCAGCTGGACTCCTTGATGTCCTAGGTCATTCCAAGTGGTGTCCTTCGGGACAATCAAGCCCCCTGGTTCCAAACCAAGGGTTTTGCATATCCAAGACTTGGAGATGTTGATGTGAACTCCCTGGACTTACGAGATGATGCAGTCATCGTCATCGCTTTGGAGTGGTCCAAGGTGTCTCATATGCTCCTTGAGCAACTCGGTGTAGACAGGGATATGCTTCTGGAAGAAGTCTACCCATCCTTGGAATTCCAATAGCTCCTGGATCTTTCCAAGTCCCATTTCTTCCATCTAATCCAGGTCCAACGTCTTGGGTAAGATGGGACAGGATTTGTCGTTGACATTTTCTACCTTTATCAGTGTCGGATCTAGCTCCTTAAGCTTCTTAAGACGTGGTAGTGTTTATGGAGGCGGAGGTTTTGCAATAGCCTTTTTGGCTTGAAAGAGCTCCTCGAGCTTTTGTCCATACGGGGACAGCACCATCTTTTCCTTTCCTTTCTCCTTCTCTGCCTTCTGTCGTTGTTCGACCGTCGGTATGATAGGGGAGGACTATGTATCATTGTTGATGTCGTGATCGGTTTCTCGAGGCGTCGAGGACCTGTCAGTGACTGGTTCCCCAAATACTTCGATGAGCATTGCTTCAGTTTCTGGGTCAGACTCCCTTATGTCCTCTTCTTGACCCTTTTCTTCCACTGAAGCTTCCTGTTGTGACCTTTCGCCACTTTGTACTTCCTCCTCTTCTTCCTATTGAATGATACCTTGGACAACCGCTGGAGGGGTTCCTTCCTCATCGTCGGTGAAGTGCAACTTGCGAGTTGCTCCTTAAGGCGTTGAATGAGCTCGTTGTGGTGTTTCTTTCTATGTTTTGGCTTGTTTGGAGGCACGAGTCTCACAAGCTACATGACTTGTAGTAGCAGTGGAGAGATCTTGGTTCTTTTTGGGATTTTTAACTTTTGAATGTTTGGTGCCAATAGCAGGTGATGAAACAGGAGAGGACATGATTTGTTTTTCTATGGAGATAGGAGTTGGAAGAATTTTGGGTTTCAGAATCTCGGCTTGGATGCAGTGATGAATTTTTGGAAGGTGGTGGCTTATATAGAGAATTTCATCTTGGTACACCTCTCCTTCATCGATTACCCTGCGCATAAGCTGATTTTCTAGCTCTTTGGATAGACGCGGGGACGGTGATTCAATTTCAGCTCCTGTCGGCCTTATGTCGGCTACTTGTTGTGAGGATGCTTTGTTGGAGACAGCTTTCTTCTTGGAGCGGAGAGCCGATTTTGGTGTCATGATTGATTGAAGGATTTCTGGAGTTTAAAACCTTTCGCTAGAGAGGTCTTTAGAGATGCTGTGAGGCGAGGTTCTTTTGCACTGATCTCACGAGGTTGTTTGTAAGAGAGAAGAGAAAATGCTTTGGTCGCTTAGAGAGTTTAGAGAGAGTGAGGGCAATAGTGTGATAGGAGTAAAACTTTCATCGTCCTTTTATAGATATCGAGTAATGGTCGGCGACCGCTCCTTTCCACTCGCTGACATGTCCTAATGGTACTATTCATAACGGGCAGCAGTCGTGACGGTTGTCAGCGACCCGTTGAGAAAATTTTTGTTTCTGTCCTTTGGACTGTCTCTAACCTAATCTCACTTTTGTGGAAACTGACATATCTGCTTTAAGTAGTCGTTTGACATGTTTTCTATGCATTAAACTGATTGTTGACTACTGAACGACAATATAATAGGTGTTGCTCATATGTCGTTGACCGATCGTGGGAAATAAAAGCAGTTTAACTGTGATTAATGAATATCATACCAAGATCATGAACCATCTTAGTAAACCTTTCTCTACTTAATGGCTTTGTAAAGATGTCAACTAGTTGATTCTCAGTAGAAATATACTTTAAACCAACTAATTCTTTTTCGCAACAGTCTCTAAGAAAATGATGTCTAATGTCAATATGTTTGGTACGAGAATGATGCACAGGATTTTTGGAAATAGAGATGGCACTTGTAATGTCACACATAATTGGTAAAGTACCTGTTTTGACGCCATAATCACTAATTTGTTGTTTGAGCCATAGGAGTTGGGCACAGTAGCTTGCCGCAGCAATGTATTCAGATTCAGCTGTTGAGATTGCAACACTTTGTTGTTTCTTTGATCCCCATGCAATCCAGCATGATCCAACAAAGAATGCTGTTCCTAAGGTACTCTTTCTATCGGTGATAGATCCTCCATAGTCTGCATCTGAAAATCCTACAATATTATAGTTAGTGAACTTAGGATAAAAAGACCAGGATTCATGGTTCCTTTTAAGTAACGTAGGATTCTTTTTACAGTTATGAGGTGACTTTCTCTTGGATCTGCTTGAAACCTGGCACATAAGCAAAGGTTATATATGATGTCAGGTGTACTAGCAGTTAAATATAGTAGAGAACCAATCATCTCTCTGTAAGATCGCTGGTCGACCGGTCGGTCACCAGTCATGATACCCATCGTAGTGCCAACTGTCATTGGTGTGTCAAACGTCTTATATCCCTCCATTCCAAATCTCTTCAGCAAGTCTTTTACGTACTTCTCTTGGGATATGATGGTCCCTTCATCATTCTGCTTGACTTGAAGTCCTAGGAAGAATTTTAATTCTCCCAGATCGCTCATCTCAAATTCCTTTTTCATCAATGCTTCAAACTTCTTGTAATATCTTTCATCAGAGGCTCCAAAGATTATATCATCAACATATACTTGCACAATTAGGAAATCTCTTTTGTTGTTGTGAACAAATAGAGTTTTGTCTACTTTACCTCTTTTAAAGTGGTTTTCCAATAGATAGGAGGACGAGCGATCATACCATGATCTGGGAGCTAGTTTGAGCCCGTAAAGAGCTTTGTCAAGTTTGAGTACCATGTCTTCTCCTTCTTGTGTTTAGAGCACCCATTATCGATGTACCAGTAGGGGTCCATTCTCACTCGATTCTGCACTTAACACGTTAATGGTGTGGGGTTAGGGTCCACAGAGAGGTTGGACCCATTTCCACTATTTAGTACTTTCAGATCATTTTAGACTACCCATTTTAGTCCTAGTTTCTTGAGTTGTCAATGCCTCATAAAACTCATTTTATGACAGTTGGACTCACGATGACCAGGTTGTCTGCATAAGCTGCAGACATCTCTACGACTGGTCGCTGACTGGCATTCGACCTGTCGTTTGCTTCTCCTCATGGGTGTCTTAGAAACAGCATCTATCTTAGAATATTTTTCTTTAATGGTAGCTAGTTCCTTTTCTTTAGTGTTAAGAGCAACAATCAATTCATCGATTTCAGGTTGTTTTTCATATTTCAACTTTTCATGAACGGTGAGAATTTCACTATAATCTCTTTGTAATTTCATGAGTGCCCTCATGAGATTTTCTACCTTTTTATCCAAGGTTTTTCTCAAGTTTTCATTTTCTTCCAAAAGTTCATCGTTTTCAGTTTCCAATGCCTCTAGGTGATCAACTAATATAAGAGAAAACTTTCTAAGTCCTAGAAGTTCAGCCTTTTAAATTCTCCTTCTAAGCTTAGAATAGTTTACCTTATGTTGTTCTTTTTCTCCTTCTGATTCTGAGACATCATTGCTTTGTTCCATCAAGCACACATCTTCAAGGCAAAGGTGAGCCTTCTCCTCTTATGAGGTGTTACTGTTTAAGGTTTGATTGTCATCACTTTGTTCAGAATCTCCCCATGCAGCAACGAAGGCTTCCTTATTGGGTCCTTTATTGAATGATAGTCGGACATGCTTCTTGACCCTGTCATTGTCCTCTCATGATCGCTGAGGGCAGTCTTTGATATGATGTCCGTGTTTTGAACAACCAAAACATTTGTCACTGCTTTTCCTCTGATCATCCGATTCCTTGGACTCCTTGCCTTTCCTCATTTTATTCCTTATGAACTTTTGAACGTACCTCTTAGCATAGAGGACCATTTCATCATTGTCATCTCCTGACTCAGACTTTTCATCCTCAGCTACTTGAAGGGCTATGCTTTTCTCTCTATCTCTTGATGAGCTTTCCGAGTTTCTGTGTTGTAACTTTAACTCGAAATCCATTAGAGATCCTAGCATGTCTGCCAGAGACATCTTAGAGAGATCATGCACTTCTTACATGGCATTGACTTTGCTATCAAAGGAGGCAGAGAGAGAGATCTGAGGAATTTCCGAATTTGATCCTCGTTAGAGATAGCTCTTCCAAGCACCAACATTTCATTGATCAGCTTAGTGAACCTTGTATGCATTTCAGAAATGCTCTCATTTTCTTCCTTCTTGAATAGCTCCCAGTGAGTGAGTAGCAACTCAATGTGAGTCTTTTTGATCTCATCATTCCCTTCATAGGTGACCTCAAGAGTTTTCCAAATCTCTTGGGCCGTTTTAGCTGAAGAAATCTTTGAGTATTGCTCAGGTAGTAGTGCATAGTGAAGTATTCTTACAGCTCGAGTGTTGATATCAGCTTCTTGATTTGATCATCTGTCATGTTGTCGATAGACATGTCTTGTCCTTGAGGATTCTGGAAGGTGTACTCTCCATGTGTTATCATCTTCCACATTCTTGGATTGCTAGACTTGATATGAAACTCTATCTTGTTCTTCTAGTGAGTGTAGTTGTCTCCATTGAAGAGTGGTGGTCTATTCAGTGCAGAACCTTCTTCTGCTGCTAGAATGCTTGCATTAGACATATTTAATCGTCTTCCAAAGTAGTTAGCATTCTAGAAGAGACCTGCTCTGATACCAATTGAAACTCGCAAGCGCTCGTGATGCGTCCCCGACGTGTCGTGGATGTATCGTGGACTCTAATAAAACTGGATGGACGAGAGGCAACTATTAAACTGGAAAACACATTTCGATTGAGAATTTACACACACAAAATTCACTCAACCTCCCTTGCCCCACACACGGACTCCCGGGACAGTTTTGACTTTACCCCTAAAGTCATCAACCCTCTCCTGACTATCGACTTATGGTTCATCGACCGTTCCCCGACATGTTGTCCTATCAAATACCCCTTGTATTGATAATCTAACCCAGTCCTCACTAGCTCACCAACTCTCTAGCACTTACACACACTCCTAAGTCTGTTCCACACTTGCCCAGATTATCTCTATCTTTTCTCTCATACAGGGGCTTATCATACAAGGAACATTAAACCACGTATTTTTACAGGTTAGTTGAGATGCCAACTAACAACCTAGGAGTTGTAGACTCTAAGAGTAAAATACTCATTCTTCTACAATATAATACCCGCACTCTACTTACAGATTTTTGTCTTACTTGATCTGGAGCCACCAGCACACGCGTTGCCTTGTGAATGGGCAAGTTGGTGGCGTGTCTCCCCAAGTGGCCGGTCACCACTTGCACACTTCAACTTGTCTGAACTTGTCTGGCTCATTAATGCTCATAAATGCTCTCTTCTGAAGTATTACGGCTATGTAATGATGTTCATCAATAGCCTTTGCTTATCTTGTTATCTTGCACATTAATGAGATACACCTTTTGTCGTGTGTTTGTCATGAGCAAGTTGTTTGTGTGGTTGTGAATAATCTGAGTGAGTTTGTCGACGTTGCTAACTCTGTTTGGTCCTTGTTTGATGTATGATGTAAGAGATATGTGACGGTATGGTTCGTGACTGCTTGTGTCTTGCTAGAAGTTCTCCGGAGCTCTCGCCGACAGGTGCCTGACTGGTAGAGCACATGTCGTGGACTGAGCGTGCTTGCAGCCTTACGTGCTAAGCCACTCATGACTTAAGTGCGCTTGCAACCTTGCGTGCTAAGCCACTTACTCACCTGTCTATCTGAAATCATGAATCTTGACAAAAGCATTAGATAGACAACACAAGGTTTGCTATCATCAAAACTAAAGGATCTTGTCTTAACAGACATGTCGAAGAGTACTAATCGACCTGCAAGTGGTATCAGAGCAGGTTCTTTCGAAGAGCTAACCACTCTCGAAGAAGATCAATGGCTTACTCAAGCAAGCTAGCGTCCGAGGAAGGCGTAACTCCAAACCACCACCGGTCTTTAACGGTGAAAACTACACTCACATGAAGAACAAGACGGAGTTTCACATCAGATCTGAAGATCTAAGAATCTGGCGAGTCATAAGTGTAGGAGACTACACTTTCATAGATGCTCAAGGTAACCCTCTCTTAGTCGACATCATGACAGATGACCAAGCGAAGAAGCTCATCTTCAATGCCAGAGTAGTAAACCTACTTAATTGCTTGCTACTCTAGGACCAGTATTCGAAGATCTTATCTTTTAAAACAGCTGAAGAAATCTGGGAGCCACAAAAAGTCACCTACAGAGGGAATGTTGAGATAAAAAAGACGAGGATCGAGCTGCTTCTTTCAAGAAAGAGGAGAGGGATAGCATTTCCTAGATGCACACATGGCTTACAAAGCTCACCAACGAGATGGTAGTCCTTGGGGAGCTATTCCGAATGAAGACCAGATCAGAAAATTCCTTAGGTCACTTTCTGCCTCCTTCAACAACAAAGTCAGTGTCATGCAAGAGGTGCATGACCTATCCAAGATGTCAGTCGCTAATATGTTGGGTCACTGATGGCATTCGAGCTAAAGCTACAACAGAGGGAAAGCAAGACTGCATAGCGGTGAAAAGCGACTAAGGATAGGATGATGGAGATGGTTCTCTATGCCAAGAGACATTTTAGAAAGATGTTCTAACAACAACAACATAAGAAGAATGACTCTAGAGACTCTGAAGATCAACATAAGTAAAGAGACAAGTGCTTCGGGTGCTCCAAGAGAATACACCACATCAAAGACTGCCCACAAAAGCCAGGAGAGGCCAACGACCAGTTCAAGAAGACCACCAGATCAAACTTCACCAAAAAGTAGAAGAAGGAAACTCTTGTTGCCATATGGGGAGACACTAACTCCAACAATGATGATCAGGACTTCGACAACAAGCAGGCAAGAGACGAGAAATCCAACCTATGCATCAAAAGAGCATGTCTGGTGAAGGACGTAGACAATTTATGCGTCACTGTTGATGGTGAAGGTGTTGAGGAGCCTTTCTTGGAGCAGTCAGAGAGAGAATCAAAAAGTAAATTGATAAATATGAGTTACCCGGTCTTAGAAAGTTTGCTAAAACTCTTGTTGATTAATTAGAGGCATGTGATGGAGTAAATGAAGAGTTAGCTGAAGAAAATGAACGTTTGGAAAAATAATTGGAAGATGAGTTTGTAGTAAACCTGAAGAAGGCCGTTAGGAAGTTATAAGAGAGCTACAGTGCATTACTTCCGACTCGTGAAAAACTTAAATCATAATTAGATGAAACCACAACAACTTGGCTAGAAAAGAAGAACAACCTAAAAATGTAGAATATGGCGACCTCATAGTCTCACTCAATAAGACTGAGACTGAAATAGTGATGTTACAAGTAAAATCTTCTAGGCTAGAGAGTAAGGCTGAACAGACTCATAAACGAAAGCCTGCTTGGAATGGTCGGTGACCTGTAGGGCAACCGCCAAGGACTAATCAACGAGGGTTATGTTACCTTTGCCGACAGTGTAACACCCCTATCGCTAATCCAGTCATTATCTCCTAATCTATCTTAATTACCAATATCAAAGCAGCGGAATTCTTCCTCCAAACGGTGGGTGATATAATGTCGTTAGTCACCCACGTGACTAACAAGGCCAAATCCAAACAAAACAATACAATATCGGTCTGATGAATGAGTATACCGAGTATTCAAACAATACTATTACATTACCTTTCATTCCTTATCCATTCCAAATACATATACAAACCTCCAATTAATTCTATACCGAGTTTCTACAATCATCAAGTTTATCGATATGATTCGGGCTTACAAATCAATCTTTACAATATACAGATGTTCCTAATCAACTACCCATGTTCAACCGCCATCCCCGTCCTACACTCGAACGAAAACGGCTTCAAGGTACCTGGCAAGTAAAAACAGCACCCCAAGGGGCTCAGAGAATTGCTGGTATGAAATTCGCATACCCCGCGTGCTAACGGGGGTACGCCGACTACTCGGTCGAGAACATGCGGTTCATTTTAATTCAATAAACATGCTCGCATTCAAAGGAATACAATCACACTAACACAACAAGTTTGTTAGTTAGTATTAACTTAATCTTAGGCCTTGAAGGTTTCTACCTCACTATGCCTTTGTTCCTCATTCATTGTCTTACCCATTCTCTTGGGTTACTCTTACTCAAGTTCTCTTACTCTCACTCTCAATCAAGTTCCACATTACTCGATCTCAAACCTCAACTCTCAAGTTCTCAATTCTCAACTCAATGCTCAATTATCAAGTTACTAACTCAAATCTCAATTCTCAATATCAATTCTCAAAGGATATCTTTTAAGTCATTACCCATGACCTCCGGGCAGAGTCATACACAAGACTCACCACCGGGCTTTCAAATACAAGTCTTATGTAACACCCCTCTCCATAATCACGATATAATCCCTCACGTAGCAATAAATAAAACGTCTCGCAGCGGAAAAAATAAATAACAATTACAAAACTCACACGGGTGTCACCGGCCATTACTCGCCCATGCGAGCAACATAGCCATACCACATCCAACTTCCAAAATAAACAAACTGCTAACCGCAGTGATAACGAGAAACTCCTATACATCAAACTAAGTCCATAACCATAAACATTGACAAGTGAGCGTCTACCCAATCCTGAAAAATACATAACCTTACCATAAGACCATACACCATCTTCATTACCATACAACATCTCCAACTACCCTGTTCCTGCTCTTCAGCTCCGACAATGATCAACAACCTGAAATGGTGTAGTATCAGCGATAGACGCTGAGTATGCCGGGCCTGGACCCTAATGGTCACTTGTCATTTTAACCATCTTATTATTAGATTGGTTTCATGCTTTTCCTTTTTACAGTTATAATCAAAACTGAAGCATAAATGTATAATATACATAATCAACCATCCAAATTTTCATAAACATTAATCATCCATCCAAACCAAACATTCATAGAATATTTCAAACAACATTTGTATATCGAACGTATCGAGCAATAACAACAATATTTTGTACAATGTACAATCGCCGTAGTGTTCACCATCCACTGTCAATTTATTTTAGTTTGGCTTTCAAGCCCCGTCCATATGTACAATGTACATTCGCCGTAGCGTACAGTTCCCATAGTTAATTTACCTTAGCCTTGTAGGCTCCATCCAACCATGTTTAATTAATGTCAGTAGGGCGTCATGTTAGGACAACCCGATAACCTCACCATGGACAGTAGTCCCCCGTACACACAAAGGTGCTCATTTCGCCAGAGGTCCGGAGGCCCCTGACTCACTTATGTCTCGTAAGACGTCCATAAAAAGGCCGTAGCCACCTGATCCACGAACCTATTTGGGCTCGTTGGATATAACCTGGAGCGGAATCCAAATAGGAAACCCCTCAGTGATCACAAATGCGCAACCAAGTAGTTCGTGAACTACCGGGATTCCTCACCTCAATCTCATACCATCACTCTCATAATGTTTAAGATCTGCTCTTAGTCTTATGGAGAATATTTATTAACCAGCGGCCCAATGGGTCACGCGTACCTAGAAGTCATCTAGGTGATATTTATGTTAGAGATCCATGCTCTAGAGACCGACAATGTCGTGACTCGTTCCTAAGTGTTTTACTTAGGTTACCATATCCTTAATATTAATATCATGGTATTATATCAAGTAACCGTCATGTCATCACAACGCATATGTATGTTTATATAAGTCGATCTATAGTCGACGTAGTGTTAGTCCCGTAGGACGCCCGTGCATAAATAATTAATGCATCAACACTTAAACACATACATGTAACCACACACATATAACACACAAGTTATATCAACCAAATCCGAGCCCAAGGAGCAACCTTAGGTCAACTCGGCAAACCCCTTTACATACCGTTCACCCTGATTGTATTACGGTGGAGTATGAATCTTCAAGATCCTATGCTCCGTGTAGTCCGCTAGCTTGTCAAGCGTCCTTGTCAGAAGTATAATCTAAACGGTATTAAAACTATACGTCAGTCTCCATGACTAACTACATCCGGTATATCCGAATAATAAGTAACCCCGACAGTTCACCTCCGTTTTCTACAGTTGTTGTTACGGGTTTCTCTAAAACAGTCGGTTTTGTTACTTAAAACGCGTACGTCAAAACTATCCCAACTGTTAAGTTTAATTCACTATTTCCTTTTTAATCTTATCCACCCTCCAGTTTAGGTGCGTAACCCATAGTTGCATGTATGCATGCATGATTATATTATATTATATTCTTTTCATATTTTATTTTCCCACCATCCTTCATAATTCGACATGTTGTATAATCCCTTTATCTTTAGCAAATAATATTTGCTTCCAAAACTCATGACTTATAGTTCGTAACTATATTTTTTTTAATAACCACCACCATTAACTCATAAGGTGTTCAACCAAAATATATTTATCCACCTTATATACATTATTCTTGTGTATGTATATATTTTTACCACGTAGGTAATTCTCATGAGTTTCATAAACTCTTATATTTTGTGTTACATTTCATCATCTTTTATTAGATGATTATTCCCATTAGTTGCATCATATTATACAACTTATATTAAGATTGTTATCCTAATATTATGTAACATTTTATGTTGTACATTTACAACTCCTAAGGTTTATTCCATAAATACCTTAGTTTATAAATCCCATTCACTTATAGTTTGTCACACCATTTAATGTGAATACCTTATTTGTATTAATTTCATTAAACCACCTTAATACCAAATAATTGTTATAACATTTATAACATTATAGACCTTAGTCTAAAATTCATTTTCCAACCTTTATATTTTCGGTATAGCCCTTGAATTTATTTAAATTCCCTTTTTGACCACATAACATTATGTAATGTTATACCAAAATACTAATATCATTTGCTATGATATTTTTATTTCCTTTAACTTATAATCTATAGTTTTTATACAAAACTATTGTGTATTGCCTCATAGGCACATATTAAACCTTATACTTTTCCTTAAACCATAATTTCCTTTATTTACAAAATCACCCCTTTCTTTTACCATGTTATATATCCCATTTAATATAACATTTCTAACTTATAAAAGAGCATAACCTATGGTTATTTTTTGTAAATTCCGAACAGACCTCAATATACATTTTATATTGTCATTAGGCCCAATTTATAACATATAGTTTGATAATATCATTAAAACTATATATTATACATATATCTCAACAAATACTCTTATATAATTCTAAAAATCACCAAATTCCACCAAAGGGTTATAAATATCCTTATTAACCCATATACTTTTGATATTTACCATTCCACCATCTATTTTTCTCCAAAGTGTCATAATGACATATCTATATATTATTCATATATAGTTTATTTTAATTCCAAAATCCACCAAATAAATTCCTAAAAATTCCTAATAGCCCATGGGTGTTTAGAATACCATTGTACACCCTTTATTTTTGGTAATAACATATTTACCACATATGTTATAAAAATATTACCATTAAATACATAACTTATTATAAAACCTTAAATAAGTTATCTAACTTATTTATTTTGGTCAAAGCCTAGCATATGGTCAAGGTTGACCTCCTTAATATTTCCTTGACCACCAATTCCTTATAATTACGGTTTAGTACCCAAACTTTCTAAAGTTCACCATTTAACCCCAAAACTTTATAAAATCTTATAAACTTTATTTTAACTCCATTTTACCTCTCATTTTCGGCCTTATTATTCTAAAGCCCCCAAATTTAATTTAATTACACCTAATACCCCATTTTATTTTCGGTAATGCATTTATACTACTTAAACTTAATTAAAAGCTTGTAAATGCATAAATAAAATGGCCTAAAATACATGGCCTTATTACAAACATTGGCTTGCAAAATAAATTACACATAAATGTCCCAAAATACATATAAATTCTCGGCCTCACCATAGAATTTTCATTTAATTACCAAACTTCCACATAATGTCTTAAATTTGACAATTATGCTTGTTTAATTAGTTATAAAATTTATTAAACCATTCCTTAAACATTTTAAGGTCAAACAAGACCTTATTTTGATCATTCACTCACGGCAATTGATATACACACACTTAAACTTGTGTTAATGTATCAAGTTAAGGTTTTAAGTGATTTATACCTTGATTTAGCTTAGGTAAAGCCTTGTTTGAATTCGGCCAGCCTTAGATAAAATTTCCAAAGCTTCTCTTGCATGTTTCAAACAGCAAACAAGGCCTAGTTAGTCTCCAAGAAAGATCTAACCATAAGAAGTAATTTAATGTAAGATTTAAGGCAAAAATCACCTTAAAAATGCAAGGAGAGTTCAAGATGGTTTCGACCTGAATCAAGCACACCACAAGGTGTTAGATCTACCATATTGACATAGGAAATAGCTAGATCTCAACAAGCTACCTTGTTATTAGGTTTTACCTTGAAAAAAATGCCTTAAAAGAGGGTATTTCCTTTGGATCTCGGCCACCCTTGCTCCAAATGGCTAACCAACTGATTCCACATGAAAAGGAGAAGAAAATAAGGCTATGACCAAAGTTTCACAGCCGAACTTGAAGGGAATCAAAAGTTATGAGCTTAAAGCACATTTTTACCTTAAAATGTAGATTTGAACAACCTTGGTCCCTCTACTGGTCTCAACCGAGTTTAGCTCTTGTTCTAACCTTAGAACACTGAGAATAAGCCATAGGAACAGATGGGCCACGAAATTTAGGTGTTGGTAGTGAAGAGATGAAGAGATGAAAAAAGAGCTAAAAATGACATTAAAACACTTACATTAAGAGCTTAGGAGCTAGGCTTGCCTTCCATGCTCAAGAACAGACCTTGAGAGCTTCAAAGGAAGGGAGGAGCTCGGCTGGGCAGGAGGAAATCGGACAAGGAAGGAAGGAAAGAGTGGAAAGATTTGAAATAATGGAAAAAGTAAAGGTTACTATTGCAAATTGAAGTTAGGTATCAATTTGTCCAACAATTATTGCAAGCTGCCTCCTCTCTTATTGCCAGCCGGTTTCCTTGGTCCAAATGGGTCAATTAATTGACCATTGACCATGCTTGGTCAATATTGACTCATGTGGGCCCCACTTTAGGGTTTTATTAATATTTTAATATTAAATTTGTAAAAATCTGTAAATTTCTGGAATTAAATTCCTAATATCATATAATATGGTATTTTATTATATTTAAAGGTATTTATAACCTTTTAGCCCATTTAAAACCAATTTAGAAGGCGATTACACAAAAACGTGCTTTAAGGAGTTTTAGTGCACATTTTGTGTCGCAAGGTGTTTCTGGGCTTGGTTTTCTTTGACAACGGTTTTGTTGTGTTCCTTACATGATATTTGATCATGTAATTCAATTTTATATCATTTAGAGGTCCTTTGATTTTTAAGGTTTTCCTAGAGCACCTTTTTGCCCTTTTTGACCTTGAAGCATGTAAATGCTTTTTCTTTGTGTTGGAGTGTTGTCCAACGGTTATAATATGTTTAGTAGTATGTTAATATGCTTAGGACAAATTTTTAGGTCCTAAGAAGTTTATTTGGGTATTTATTTACCCTTAACAGTCAAAGGGTGCAACATCTTGTTTTATGTTGACCACTGTTGTTCTCAGTTGACTTTTAAGGCATGTTTAGGCCTTAATTAATATGATTAAATATTTAATCCATGCTTTAATAATTTGGCGTATTTCATCTTACTTCCTCGGTTTTGACCCTACTCTGTGTCTAGCATAGTGGGAAGGTTCAGCTATCAAACGGAACTACATACTTTGCTCCTCAAATTCTTAAATGTCCGTTTCTCTACCGGACTACTCAAATTCCCAAAACCCCTTTCTCGGAGTTATTTCATAATCTCATAGATTAGCCTAGAAGTATCTCTCTCAATATCATCTATTAGCTTAGGGAATTTCTCAATGTCTAGTATTCTCAGATTTAAGGCTTTACCCAACTTATCGAATACCTTTATGTTCGGGACATTTTCTCAAATTAGGTCGGATCCTCATATTGTGGATGACTATCTCTAAAGGAGTTTGATGGTCCTTTATACGTATTTTACTTTTCTCTTGAGTTCTTTTCTTTGGACTATCATCGTCCACTAAGTAGAGGTTTACTATATCTCTCTGCTCTTGTTTGTGTTCATGGATTATTTCAACTTGGTTCTCTAACCGTTAAGGGTGTTTACTAATCCCGTACAACTCTCTCACGTTCTAGTGAGTTCGCATGTTTGCATTATCGTTATTCTTGAATCGATAGTTTTTGTGTGTTTCCACATTTTTGTTGTTTTGTGAAACGACTCTTTCTATGAGTCACTAACCATCCGTTACTCAACTATGAGTCGGTCTATAATGCTAAGTTAGATCACACAATCATACAAGGGCGGTTAGTACACACATCATGCACCAAGATATACAATCAAGAAATAGAACATTTTTCATTCTTTTATCTTGATTAAGTCGGCACACAAACACACAGCACACAAATCAGTGTAGCTCGGTTAGCATATAAGGCATGAGAAAATCATACCTTTCACCATGGATTAACTTTATCGTGTCATCTCATGTTCCTCGGGTTATTCTCGAACCATTGATAACATTCCAAATGTTTTTGCTCACATTAAGGCGTTACGGTATGTAATTAACTACTATACTCGTACTTACCCCGTTATCCCGACATTCTCAACTTTACTCAAGTGTTCTTATGTGCATATTGTTTTCTCCTCACCATCATTATCCTCCCAAATGGGTTACTACTTAAGCCCCACATTTTTTTATTTGACCCGACCGACCCAATCCTGGGTCGGTCCCCTGGGTCGGTCGGGTGCAGAGACATCGGGTTCCAAAAATTCCAGTCCAACCGACCCAACCAGGGTCGGTCCGCTGGGTCGGTCGGATGCAGAGAGCATCCCGATCAAAAATTCCAACTCGACCGACCCAGCCAGGGTCGGTCCCCTGGGTCGGTCGAATGCAGAAGGCTCCGAGTTTGCAAATTTCAGGCCGACCGACCCTACCAGGGTTAGTCCTAAGGTCGGTCCAGCCCAGTACCCATTTTAACTACTCACTTTGAACTCCAAACTCACCTCAATTCTTACCCAATCCTTTCCACATGTTTTCAACATGTTAAACACCTTAAAAAACTCCTTAACCTTCCTAAACCATTGGTCCAATTCATTACCCAATTCTTGTCTAATACCACAATTTCAATTCCCATTTCCAACACTCATGCACTCTAGTGCATTACCAACCTTTCTCTAGGTAGTTTACCATATCATTAACTCATTTGACCTTTCCAACTCCTTTCTAACCATTTACAAATTCATTACTTAAGGTCATCCTCCATTTCCTCCAAGGCTTTACAACCTAGTTTCTCTCCAAACTCCAAGGCACTTATACACTATTTTGCTATAGATTTTACACACTCAATTCAAGCCTTACACCATCATCCTCAGGTGGTTAACTAGCCCAATTAAACCTCTTACAACACCTAGTAATTCCCTTGGTCATTCCTCCACTGATAATAACACTACCCACTTAGATTTCTACGCAAATGTTGCCATAACTCACCTACAATTCTAACATTCCCAATTGCACCATTTAGCACCTTAATTTCATTCACAACTAGCCACACCCACAGAGGGTCCTACCAGCACACAATAACCATTCAAAATCCATCCATAATCCTCCCAACACCACATAATGCATAAATCATAAAATGCATGGCTCTTAGGATGCGTTCGGGTTGCATTTTATGTGCATTTTTTGACAGCATAAATATACAACATATGCTGTTTTGGACTCCTTTATTTGTTTTTGCTGTTCGCCTAAAACAGCATAAATGTCAGCATAAATGACAGCATAAATGTCAGCATAAATGCCCGCAGCAAATGATACTTTTTCGTTTTCATGCTTTCACTTCCGTTTCTTTACTCACCTCATAATGCAATTACTGTGACTATTGATTTAAAAAAAAAGAAATTTTTTACAAGTTACTTTATTTATTACAAATTACATAATGCTTTAAATAATTTATAAAAAATAGTACTACATTTTTAGCCAAATTTACAAAAAATCACATTTATAATACAAATCTATAATATATTATTATAAATACCACATAGATTAATAATATTAAAAAATGAATAAATATACACACTTGTTGATATATAAATTAAAATATTAAAATAGTATATAGAAATATGAATGCGTATAAATTTATTAACATAAAAAGTTACAAAAATATTATATATTATTAAAAGTTATAATTTCACTAAATAAATTCACATAACATTATCTAAAAATTTGTGTAACACCCCATCCAACAACAAATACATAACAACAATCTGCAGCGGAATACACAACTCATCAATTAACTCAACTCGCTGGTGTTACACGCCGTTAACCACCCACGTGGCTAACAAGGCTAATACACATACATTGTACCGGTCTGATGGGCTAAATTCCCGAGCGACTACACATTACTATCCCTTTCCATTAACAACAACACAACGTACACCTTTTAACTATACCGAGTGTTTATAAACTGATGCCGACAACAATTTCGGTCTTACTACACCTACTGTATACATACACTTAAATGATTACCCATGTACGACGACTACCCGTCCTACTCTCGAACGGCTTCCAGCACTTCGTACCTGAAATAGGAAAAGAAGAGAAAGGGTGGCCCCCAAGGGGCTCAGCACCTTTGCTGGTATGGTAATCCCGCAGCCCACATGCTACCGGGCCACGCACAACTAATTGTCGTCTTAGCATGCGGTTGATTATTTTTAAATCATGCATGCAACTGTAAACACACAACACATAATCATTTCGCCTCAACGGGCTCAACAAACGGATAATATATCCTTACTTAATAAGTCACTCAAGGTATTCAATATCCCTAGAGTGTTCCTCCTCTAATGGAGCTACTTCCTTAACAGACGACACTTACCCTTAAATCGGGTTATCCTTAAACGCCTCTTTTCTCAAACTGGGATTCATATCCATGATCCACATACTCCACATTTTACAACATATAACATACACTACATAACAACACTTAACAACACTTTGCACGTTTCCACGTGCACAACATAACACCGCAATAGATATTGCATCACAACAAAGATACATAACATAACGGGAATGGTCCTCTTAGGAACCGACCCAAACATTGTTAATACACTGGTGAGCCTAGAGAATGTTGCCAGTCTCATGATAAGCTCGTTACATAACTCGTTACCGTCTCGTTAAATGAACGGTTAACTTAACACAAGGTGTCTCGGATATAGTGATCCAAGCACACCGAAACAAACATAACATAGTATGCCCCTGTGGCCCGACGTGAGTCAGTAATAGCCTTGGTTAAGCTAAAGGGAAGGTTGGGAACCAAATTGGAAAACAACCATAACATACGGAGAGGATCGAACCTGCTATGACAACGACCCCCATACTCACACGCGTGGCCGGAACAGACCGGACTCCTCACTCCCCCCCGTTAGCACTTGTCAGAAGTTCATCATTGAACTTAGTTAAACAATCACACATTGGGTTAAGTCTTGTTAGACACACAAGGGAAGGGAGAGTCATACATTCACATACAAACATCACACACAAACATCACATATCCAACTCACGCATAGCCGTGGTTAGAACGTTCCTTAAGTCGGAAACGTTGTTACCGGATACCGTTCTCCTACGTTTACCTAATAGTGGTTAACTAGCCCTTCAAGCGCATTCGAGGTTACCGGTATCGGCACGTAAACATACAACAACAATAACGACTGTAAACTCGTTTCATGATTTATCTTATAACGTGACAAACACACAGAAAAACACATTAGCATACAAGCCGGTGTAATCCGGTAGGACACAGGTTGCAAGAAAACCATACCTGTCACCGGAGTCCACTTTACCACGTCACTCATGTTCCTCGAGCAATTCTCGAACAACTGATAACATTACATATACTTTTATTAAAATCGGGGTTGCATGATTATTTAATGTCTAATGCTTATAATTTTCCCCGTTAGTTTTTAGTTACATAACTTCACTTTTAACTTGTTTTACTTTCACATTTTATTACAACTTTTCGCCCACTTAATTGTCATTAAAACTCACCTAACATATGTCCTCAACAACCTCATAACATCATTAACCATCAATCCCCATCATTACACATCATTTCCATACCTTAAACAATGTTTTTGGTCCATACAGCGCCTTGTCCGAACTTGTGTCCGGACTTCCCAAGTTCGGACACCGTTCGAGACTCTATGGGTGCAAACTGGTGAATGTCCGAACTTGCGTCCGGACTTCCCAAGTTCGGACGCTGCTCGAGGCCAATCCAGAGAAATAAATAGGTGTGTCCGAACTTCCCATGTTCGGACGGTAGTTCGGACGCTGTTCGAAGATCAGAATATTCACGCGCACACAGGCACGTCCGAACGTCCACATTCGGACGGTAGTTCGGACAGCCAAGAACTTCACTTTCCAAGCTTTGTTTCATCTATTCTCTTCATCCATTGACTACCCAAGCTTCATACATGAACTTAGGCATACTCTAGTACTAGAATATCACTTTGATTCACCTTAAAACATTGTCCAACTTGTTACTCAATCTTCTTATCAAATCTTAACACTTGTAACATTTCCTTTTGGTTTTCCAAGTGGTGTTTCACCTTAAATGACCACTACACTAAAATGCTTCCTCACCTTCATAACATCATCTCCCAAGCATCTCCTCTTACTAAGTAAATCCTCTTTTCACAACTTCTTGAATTCCTTTCTCAAAACCCTTGCCTAAACATCATTCCCTCCTTATTCATCGACGTTACCTAAACCTTAAACGAACTTCTCCAAGACTTAAATACATTCTCAAAACACACCTTGAATTCCTAGAACTTCCAAGGTAACACCTAAATCCTTGCATCACTCTAAATCACCTTAATACATGTTTTCTTCCCAAGTAAAACATTTGTTCACCTTTAATACTTCCTAGTTCACCAAAACTTACTTAAAACACTTAGAACTTCTTACACATTTTCCAAATTTTGCCATAGCTTCTCTTGTATATACTCACATCCAAACACTTAGGTTTTACCTTTTCATTCAAGAACACCTAAAATCCATCAAGCACATTTTTATACACAAACTTCACACATTAAGCACTACATCACAATATAGTGCATAACTTAAATTGCTTGGCACTTAGGCCCTTAAATAACATGGCTCTTAGGCCCTTAAATTGCATAACCCTTAAACACTGAATTTCCATAATATATAAGCCTTTGACCTGCAATTACATACACCAAGACATATGTTTTTTATTAGTCTCCTTGAGAACACCTTACTAAGTCATTCACCATTTGCTCTTTAGGTAGTTTTAACAAGCATCATAAGCTCATTTCTCCTAAGGCATTAAACCACATTGAGATAGCATATTTACCTCTTTTCCACTCAAACTTCTCTCTTGTTTCCTTATAAACCGGTAAGGCATTTCTTTCCTTGTCAAGTTCTATACATTGTACAAACAACATAATGAGTATTCAAGCTTTAAGCTTCATCTCATTGTAAACCCTAGGTTTACATTATTTCAAAAACATTAATGTAGTTGTTTTACCTCGATCTTTGAAGGGAGTTTGAATATCTATGAAGAGAGGACTCCACCTAGTCCATAAGAGATTGGAATGAAGCTAGAACAAGGTCACACAAAGAGTTCCATCAATGAGTATTTTCGGTCACACACAAAACATGGAGGAAACTTGATTTTTCTTTGAGATTCCTTACCTAGAAGTAAAGGAGAGTAATAATATGTAGAAAGGTGAGCTCAAGCTCCTTCAATGGTGAATCTCCATGGCACCAGAATTGATCTCTTGAAGATTTGGAAAGATAGAAGTGTAGAGCTTGGTCTAACTAAGACAAATATGGTCTTAGAATTTGATTTGGAGCATAGAGTTAGATTTGGCAAGGAAGTGAAGATGAGAGAGAGAGGTTGCCATAGCAAATCGTAAATGGAGGAAGGAGAAGATGGAAGAAACCGTGTGAATACAAGAAGGAAAGAGAGAATGAAGATAAATTTGCTTTTGTTAAGATATTTATGTAAAAAGCAAATAGTACTTTACTTTAAGCTTTACTTACTTATTTGATTTCTTTTACAAGTTGGTGAGTCACACCTTGAAAAACCAGCCCCCATTTAGTTAGAAGGGTAATTTAGTCTTATTTGTCAATTTAATTACTTATGACAACATATGTTACAAACTAGCTTATAAAAATCACTATTCACAAAAACAAGGCACATAGAAGTGAAATTTTTGATTTCCCATTGATATAGACTTCCAAATGTGATACTGTATAGTACACATGTTAATTAAAGAGTAATGATGGACATTTAGCCATTCAAAACTCATTTACAAGACAATTTTTCAAAAACGTGCTTTAAGACTCCTTAAAGCACATTTTGTGTTTTAACTTGTTTTCAAGCTTGGTTTTCTTTGGTAATTGATTTAATATGTTCATTAACATATTTATAAGGTATAGGTATGACCATTAGGCCTTATACAAATTTATCCCAAGCTTAGAGCACATTTTTGCTCATATTGACTTTAAGGTATTTTCTTGTGTTTTATTTGGTTTAACTGTCCACCAAGGTTTCCTAAGGACTTATTTAGCCTTATTAAATCATAATTGAATATTATTAAGTCTTGGTAGGCTCTTTGGGTCCTAACCAAGTTCACTCATAGCTTAGAGCATGTTTTTGCTCAAACCGTGTCTTAGTGATTTATTGCATTTACTATGGTTTAAACTGTTCACTGATGTTTCTAAGGCACTTTTTAGACTTTACATACCATAGTTTGATATTTAAACCACATATCAAGGTTTGGGGTATTTCAATCTACCCCCCTTAAAAGAACTTCATCCTCGAAGTTTACACTTCCCTCACATCATTATATTAGAATACGGGGATTACTTACAGAAATAAACTTCTATAATCAAACACCTTTACATCACACCTCGGACTTAATGGTCCGGGCAACACATCCACACCATACATAACATAACATATTCACATGATAACCTCGGACTCAATGGTCCGGGTATCTTACTGAAATACCCCAAACCTTGGTATGTTGTGTAAACGTTTAACTATGGTATTTAAAGGCTAAAACGTGCCTCAGGAACATGAATGAACCATTTAAACCATAGTAAAGTGCAATAAAGCACTAAGACACGGTTTGAGCAAAAACATGCTCTAAGGTTGGAGTGAACTTGGTTAGGACCCAAAAGAGCCTACCAAGACTTGATAATGTTTTAATTGACTTATAAGGCTAATTAAGTCCTTAGGAAACTTTAGTTGACAATGAAACCAAACAAAACACAAATAAATACCCTGAGGTCAATAAGAGCAAAAATGTGCTCTAAGCTTGGGATAAATGTGTATAAGACCTAATGGTCATACCTATGCCTCAATTATATGTTAATGAACATATTAAATCAATTACCAAGAAAACCAAGCTTGAAAACAAGTTAAAACACAAAATGTGCTTTAAGAAGTCTTAAAGCACGTTTTTAAAAATTGTCTTGTAATGAGTTTTGAATGGCTAAATGTCCATCATTACTCTTTAATTAACATGTGTACTATTAGTATCACATTTGGGTGGCCATGTTAGTGGGAAATCAAAATTTCACTTCTATGTGCCTTGTTATTGGTGAATAGTGATTTTTATAACTAGTTTGTAACATATAATGTTATAAGTGTGAACAATTGACTAATAAAGTCTAAAGTACCCTAGGCACTATTTGGGGCCGGTTTTTAAGGTGTTGTGACTCACCACCTTGTTAGTTTACAAAGAAAAGAAAGAATGACTAATAGTATACTATTTGCTTTATAAGGATAAATATCTTAACAAAAGCAAACTTACCTTCTCATTCTCTTCTTCCCTTCATTTCCCACGGTTGCAAGGCTTCTCCAACCTCCCTTCTTGCTCTCTTTTACGAGCTGCTACAGCAACACCAACATCACCATTGTTTTCCATCTTTGACCACTTGTAAAACCTAGCTCACTTAACCAAATCAAAAACAAACCCACCATTCTCTTCCTCTCATCAAGCTCTTCAATTCTATCCTTTCAAAATCCCAAGAGCTCCATTTCGGTGCCAAGAGGAATCACCATGGGAGGAGCTAGAGCTCACCTTTTCACATATTCTTGTTCTCCTTTGCTTCAAGGTAAGGAAACTCAAAGAAAAATGACATTTCCTTCATGTTTTGTCATGTCCGAAAATCACTCTTAATGGAGTCATTATATTGCCTTGTTCTAGCTTCATTCCAAGCTTTCATGGACTAGGAGGAGTCCTCTCTTGATATATATTCAAGCTCTCTTTCCATTCCAAGGTAAAACAATCATGTTAATACCTTAAGATAATATATGTAACTAGGGTTTATAATGAGATAAAGCTTAAAGCTTATATACTCATTTTAATGTTGGCATATTGTTTAGTTGTTGGCAAGGAACCAAATGCCCTACCGGTTCTACAAGGAAACAAGAAAGAAATTTGTGAGGAAAAGAGGTAAACAACCTATCTTGATGTGGTTTAATGCCTTAGGAGGAATAAACTTATAATGCTTGTTAAAATACCTAAGGAGCCAATGGTGAATGAGCTAGTAAAATGCTCTCAAGGGGTTTATTAAAGGCATATGAATTGTTGGATGTATTTGCAGGTCAAAGGCATTATTATGTGGGAAATTCAGTGTTTAAGGATTATGCAATTTAAGGGCCTAAGAGCCATGCTATTTAAGGGCCTAAGTGCCAAGCAATTTAAGTTATGCACTATATTGTGATGTAGTGCTTTATGTGTGAAGTTTGTGTATAAAATGTGTTTGATGGATTTTAGGTGTTCTTGAATGGAATAAGGTAAAAACCTAAGTGTTTGGATGTGAGAATATACAAGAGAAGCTATGGCAAAATTTAGTTGATGAACAAAGGAGTTCATGTGTTGTAATGAGATTTTATGACCTAGAAGGTGCTAGGAATGGTTGAGTGTGAAGATGGTGAATTAAGGTGTTCTTAAGTGTTAAGATGCCTTGGGCACAATCTTGGAGGATTTAGAAATCAAATGAGTGTTTTATACACACCAAAGTTATGATATGTGAAGTATTAAGTCTTGTTAAAGTTTAGGTAAACAAAGGAAAAGTAATGCTTTGTGAAGGTCCAAGTGTAAACTTGTGGATATAGAAGGAGTTGTGTAATGGAGATGTTTGTGAGGAACGCTTGGAGTAGATGTGATGGTGGTGAGAAAACATTTTAGTTAGTTGTTATCATAAGTATAAACCACCACTTAGGAACTTAGGGAAAAACATTACAAGTGTTAGGAATTTTGCAAGAATTTGAGTGAATGATCAAGGAGCTTGATGGTGGGTCAACTAATGAGTTTAATGGATGATTTAAGAGGGTGTTTAAGTGGCTAAATGGTGTTAGAACATATAAGGGAACTTGTGGAGGAGTTTGGAATAAGATAGGCATTTTTAGGAGAGTTTCTGCAGCCGACCTACCCAGGGGACCGACCCCAGTCTGGGTCGGTCGGGCTGAAACTGTGAAGTTGGATGTTCTCTGCAGCCGACCTACCCAGGGGGTGGGTCGGTCGGTGGGTCGGTCGGACCTAAAAAAAAAAAAAAAAAAAAAATTAATTTTAAGAATGTTAAGTGGTATTAGTGGTATGCCATTAAGAGAGTATTGATGGTTAGAAAGATAAATATATGGACTTGAGAGATTAAGTTAAGTAAGATGATTTAAACGTTAAGGTATGGAAATGATGTGTAATGATGGGGATTGGTAGGTAATGATGTTATAAGGATGTTAGGACATGTTAGGTGAGTTTTAATGACAATAAAGTGGGCTAAAGGTTGTATTAAGATGCGAGAGTAAAACGTGTTAAAAATGTAAAGTTATTTAACCAAGTAAACGGGGAAAGTTATAAGCATTAGACTTTAAAACAAACATGTTACCCCAATGTTAATAAAAGAACATGTGATGTCAACAGTTGTTCGAGAATTGCTCGAGGAACATAAGTGGACGTGGTAAAGTGGACTCCGGTGACAGGTATGGTTTTCTTGCAACCTGTGTCCTAACGGATTACACCGGCTTGTATGCCAATATGTTTTCTTGAGTGTTTGCCACCTTGTAAGATTAAATCATGTAATGAGTTTATAGTAATTCATTTATGTGGCGAATTTGGTATCCGATGCCGTTTAACCCCAAATATGTGTTAAACCTTAGCTAACTAAAACTAGGAACACATGAGTGATCGGTATTCGGAGTTGACGGCCCAAACCTTGGGAACGTGCTAACCACGGCTATGTGTGAGTTAGTCGGATATTGTTGTTGTATGCAAGTGTGTGAACCTCCCTTGTGTGCTTAACTCGGTCATGATACCGTATGGTTGTGGATGTGGTAGGCTCCATAATGGATCTCTAACCACTTAATATTTGATGTATGTATACTAATGGGGGGGTGAGGAGTCCGGTCTGTTCCGGCCACGCGTGTGAGGATGGGGGTTCGTGCCATTATAGGTTCGACCCTCTGTGTATGTTAAGGTTGTCTTCCCATTGGGTTTCCAACTTTCCCCTTTAGCTTAACCAAAGCTATATTACTGACTCACGTCGGGCCACGGGGGCATACTAATGGTTATGTTATTATGGTGTGCTTGGGATTACTATATCCGACACACCTTGGGTATAAGTTAACCGTTCTATATAACCGGACGGTAACGAGGATGGTAACGAGCTTAACATGGGATTGGTAAAAATCCCTAGGCTCACATGGTATACTAACTATGGTGGAAGGTTCCTTGTGAGAACCGATGTATATGGTGTTATGTAATGTTATGGTGCTATGCAAATTCCCTTGCTATGCTTTGGTATAAATATATTATATTGGATGTTTTAAATGAATGCAATGTGGTCATGTGTACATGGAAGCAAGAAAGGTTTGCTATGTTTTGTTATGTGAGAAAAGAGTTATGATGTATGATATGGAATGTGTGGATCATGGAAATGAATCCCAGTTGTGACAAGAGGCGTTTAAGGATAACCCGATTGATGGGTACACGTCGTTCGTTAAGGAAGTAGCTCCGTTTAGAGGAGAGCCACTCTAGGGTTTAAGGAATCATTGGATGGTTGGTTAAGTGTGGATGTTTGGTTATAGGTTGAGCCCATTGAGGCGAAATGCTATGTGTGTATGTTTATGGTTTGTATGCATGATTTAAATATAATCAACTGCATGCTAAGACGACAATTAGTCGTGCGTGGCCCGGTAGCATGCGGGCTGCGGGATTACCATACCAGCAAAGGTGCTGAGCCCCTTGGGGCCACCCCTTTCTCTTCTTTTCCTATTTCAGGTACAGAAGTGCTGGAAGCCGTTCGAGAGTAGGACGGGTAGTCGTTGTACATGGGTAAACTTTTAAGTGTATGTATACAGTAGGTGTAGTAAGACCGAAATTGTTATCGGCAGCAGTTTGTAAATACTCGGTACAGTGGGAATGTATGTATATAATAAATGTTGAATTGGAATGAGGAATGTATTGTGTAGTTGCTCGGGAATCTAGTCCATCAGACCGATATAATTGTGTATGTATTGTATTAGCCTTGTTAGCCACGTGGGTGGTTAACGGCGTGTAACACCATTGGAATAAGTAATGTGATGAGTTGAATTTCCGCTGCAGTTTGTTGTTATGTGGTTGTTGTTGGATGGGGTGTTACAAAAAGTGGTATCAGAGCGAAGTATCGCTCTGATGACTGAATTACCGAGCTTAGGAAGTACCGAGTTAGGATTTAAGTACTTTGGGTTAAGGGTTGAGTGATAGCGTGAGAGATACGCTAGTAAGGAACTACCAGTGAATACTGGAAACCTACTATATCCATCCCACCCTCCACAAACCCTGTTTTATAACTTGGGAAAGAACGCCAGAGAGATGGAAGTCCACTCTCACTCGGGAATACCCGATCTGGCTGTTATTAAATACCTTTAGGGTACGAGAACCTGTCATACGGTAGATCCCGAAAGCTGGGAATCCCAGACGGTCTCCATCTGAACAATGTTAACCGCATTTCATAACAATGAATGAAGGATTTTGTGTATAGAGAATAGAATTTCCAGCAACCTGGGTCGACATGCCAAGCAGTCGAGCATAACCAGCTTGCAACGCACCTACCGTGCAACAAGCAAGAAGTGGATTGATAAAACCCGAGACGAATGTCTATGGGACCACAGTTGATAAATGAACACCAACGGTGTACCAACCGTCAGGGAACTACAACGTAGTGCCCAAATACGTGGAACGGACTACAAAGTGAATACAATACTATGAGAACGGGGTCTCCCAGAAAGGGAAACACCCTAGTACTGAATCATGTGAAACAGTGAGAAGTCCTAGAGAAGTTATTATCAAGGCAGTAACATCAGTGAGGGCCAACAAGGCCGCTGATGACAATATGTGTCAAAACAATACCACAACCGGTATGTGTCAAACCGATAGCCAGTTAGCATGGCGCACTTGCCATAGCAAGTGCTGCTATAACAGGGCTGTTCGGGAAATTCATAACCACTACAGGTACTTGGAAAAGTATCATGGAGTTAAATGTGATCGTCATAACAGTGGAAGGGCCTGTTAGCCTAACCTCTGTAATTGGAAGTACACCAGTCAGCAAGAAGCTAGACTTAGTTAAGGTAAGAAGATGTTGTGAAACCATGGAAATTTTTCTTTCAAACCTAATCTTCACAAACCCTTTTCTTTTCAAACCAGATTTTCTTTCAAACCAACACTTCTTTCCAACCTTCTTTAAACCAAACCAGTGAAACCAAGAGCAATTGACAAGGATACAACAATGGATAAACTTTCCCTCGATTAAGTTCGGGAAGCAGGGAATGAATATTGTCACGGGACAATATAAGGGAGTTGACAACAGAATACTTCACCTAGGCGTGGGACGGACACTACAAGTGTACCAACTGTGTTGTGGGACGACCGCACTCCGATAGGAGCATGTGGACCTGACAGACCTACTTATAGGTTAGTTGGGTAAGTAGTAATGTATCAGTATGATACCCCATATATGTACTCCAGTAGAGTCCGAAGCACGGGAAGTAGTCGACTCCGTCTACGGTCAGCAGTATAAATCAACAGGATACAAGGAATGCTTGAAGTAAGGAACTCAGTTAAGTTAACGAGGCTAAAGGAATTAGTGAATTCCTTTCAAGGAAATGTAGTTTAGAGTCAGAAGTGCACTGACTGTAATGTAAAGACATTATGTCTTAAGGATCCCCAGGGATAAACATGATAGCTGAAAAGCAGGGCAAGGCAGATGCCTAATGTGGACACATTAATGTGCAATGAACGGGATGAAACTCCCAGAATCAGTACCTACACTACTGGAAATGTTGATCTTCAGAGAGATAATAAGAGTTAAGAACCAAAGTGTAACGAATGTACAAATGTAATAAGGCATAACGTAACACACCCAGGAGAAATCCTCGAAGGGTGTGCGCATCAACAATGTTGAACAAAATGACATGACAGAAACACAAGGGTTGAAATTAACACCCAGTTTAGACATAAGTTGTCAGGAGACGGACTGACAAACCTAAGGGACATCCCATGAAAGGAAACGGAATGTAACGACCTTGTCATGGAGCCCACTACAACCTCTAAATATGTAATGTTGTACAGAGAAGTACATATGGGTGGACGGCCTATAATGAGCCCAGCTCAAGGCAAATAAGGCTTATAAGCCATAAGTAAGATATGTTATATAAATTCGATGGATGGTAGAAGTTTAGGTTGTATAAGCGAATAGAGTGGTAAACGAACCACTGCATTAAGAGTGGGGATACCTCTCGACATTGTGACACCGCAGGAGCGGTAGTTATGTGAATCAAGTTCAAGAGATATGTGGAGGATGGACCACGTTGTTATTACCCCAGGGTGATTTAAATAAAATAACACGAAAGGAAGTGCTCGTATCAGTTGTGTACGCAGGAAGTGTGATAAGTTGATAGCAATCACCATAGGTGTGTGAAGCTAAATGTGTAACGAACAACGCTCAAGGGAAAGATAGTAATATATTCAAAAAAATCAGCCAAATAAGTGGCCAGATAAACCTAGCTTAATAGCAGAAGCTAATATAATAGCGGATACAGTATAAGTTGATGCTATATAATGAGTAAGGACACGGTGCGCAATAAGCGACCGTTGTGTGAGTATTGTTAAATGATAAGGATTTCAGTGAAAATTCCTATCGCAATCGCATAAGAGAGTTGCTGTCAGGGGTTTACGCCTCTGCACTCTGTATGACTGAGTGTTTTGGTATTGCTCCTGCACAGTAATGATCGAGTGGGATAGCTAGGAATCCGAAGCATGGTAATGGTGGAAGAATAATGTTATAATGGCGGTTGCATAGGAAATGCAAGGCCGCACCAATGAAAGAATACATGTACAAAACCAAAGGTGGAGACATGATTAACAGTAAATAACTACAGTAACACTAAATACCAAAGGTCGGTATGAGATATACCCCAGGTGTGGGAAATAACTGAGAGAGCACTACACATTAGGTAGTAGCTCAATCTCAACCGACAGTAAGTCGGTAAAAGTAAGTCAATCATTGTGAATTACATAGTAGTTTACGCGGTAAGCTATAGGAGAAGTGGATGGGAAAATCGTGAAACTCACCGAATTCGCTCAGGGTAAAAGATACCATGCGTCGGTTGAGAAACCATTGTTACCTCGATAATGGTAATACATTGGAGATGTACAATACATTAACAGTAACGAATGGGGCAAACCAGCTCTATAATTATCAGGGTTGCGCAACAGAGGCCAGTGAGCCCATGCGTCAGGTACCGGATATATATTGTGAATATGAATGGATGGCTAGTTGTCAGCTCCTAAAAGCCTCACAGGCCAGGACCGAAACCGGTTATGAGTTACAACTCCAAGGCGAATTCTTGGTTTAGGGACTAAACCGCCAATATGGTTAAGATCCTCTAATCAGAATCCATTGTGTAATGGACCGCGTGGAAGTTAAAACACTTCACGACGGCAGAACATTTTAAACCAAGGTTTAGTGATTGATTACGTGGGCGTAATCCCTTTTAAGGGGGGTAGAGCGCAAAACCACTTAGTGTGTTTTACCGTACAAGTGTACGCGAACTAGGTGTGCATAGCACAAAATGATTGTTATGATGGTTGGCGCGTGTGTTATATAAACATACGCATTTATTTGTGGGTAAATTGTGGTAATTGCGCACAGAAGATGCGAATACCATTGTGGGAAGTGTGTTAGTACAAGTGGAAGGGAGTAAAGAAACTCCCGGGGAACTAAAACCCCGACGGTGTAAGTACAAACCATGTATTGTATTTTGATAAAAAATATGTATATATATACAATGTTGTGATTTATGAGGGGTAAAGACCGACATAGAACCTAGTGAGAATTAAATTCCCTAGGTAACTTGAATTAAGTTGGATTTGGGTGATGATTGATAGACGGAGTTCTATCCCTTGGAGATGTAATGATTATGACTAGAGAGATTCAAAGATAGAAAATGGGATATGCTTGAATTAATTGTTGGTTGAAAATGAAGTGGGAGGTGAAACTTGATTATCATGAGATCAAGGGAAGCCGAACACAAATTGGGGTGGAAAGATAGTTCAACACTGATGCTGATCACATCAGTGTTGGATGATTCTTGAAGCTCCCTATAAGTGATTACAAATAACCATGTTAAGAAAGATACAAGGAGCATAAACTGGACTTGGAGTTGTGTGGTGTTTTCAAAAGAATTTTCAATTGGTGTTTTAAAAACAATCGATTAATATCTTGAATAAAGATCTTCTTATATACTTAACCTAGTAAAGAATATTTTTGTAGTACTTGCTCACGAGCTGAGGACGTATGAGCCTTTGTCTTCGGACCGGTGACATGAGAAGTACATATGTTAAAAATTAAGTGAATGTTTTGATCTCCCAAAGGAACGGGGACCAGAAAGTGTCCATCGCGACCGGGTTCTGCGGGATCACAATGTATATGTACTCAAAGTGGGATTCGAACCCATGGAGAGATGGAAAAGGTATTTCTGTTTGATATACATGCTATGACATGTTGTTTGGTATGGGTGATAAGGGTTATTTGACTTTGATCTCCTAAAGTGTGTGCTATCAAGACCTATGAGTCTAAATGTGTTGTGCTATCAAGACCTATGAGTCTAAACGTGGTTATGTCACCCAGACCTAAGAGTCTGAGGGATATTGTATGGGTGCAAGTGTGATGAAGGTACCCGGACCATTGAGTCCGAGGTTACCATGTGAATATGATATTTTATGTATAAGGTGGATATGTTGCCCGGACCATTAAGTCCGAGGTTGGATGTAAAGATGGTTGGTAATGGAAGTTTGTGGCTATAAGTAATTCCCGTATTCTAGTCCAATGATGCAGGAAATGAACTTCGAGGACGAAGTTCTTTTAAGGGGGGTAGATTGAAATACCCCAAACCTTGGTATGTTGTGTAAACGTTTAACTATGGTATTTAAAGGCTAAAAAGTGCCTCAGGAACATGAATGAACCATTTAAACCATAGTAAAGTGCAATAAAGCACTAAGACACGTTTGAGCAAAAACATGCTCTAAGGTTGGAGTGAACTTGGTTAGGACCCAAAGAGTCCTACCAAGACTTGATAATGTTTAATTATGACTTTATAAGGCTAATTAAGTCCTTAGGAAACTTTGGTAGACAATGAAACCAAACAAAACACAAATAAATACCTTAAGGTCAATAAGAGCAAAAATGTGCTCTAAGCTTGGGATAAATGTGTATAAGACCTAATGGTCATACCTATGCCTCATTATATGTTAATGAACATATTAAATCAATTACCAAAGAAAACCAAGCTTGAAAACAAGTTAAAACACAAAATGTGCTTTAAGAAGTCTTAAAGCACGTTTTTGAAAAATTGTCTTGTAAATGAGTTTTGAATGGCTAAATGTCCATCATTACTCTTTAATTAACATGTGTACTATATAGTATCACATTTGGGTGGCCATATTAGTGGGAAATCAAAAATTTCACTTCTATGTGCCTTGTTTTGGTGAATAGTGATTTTTATAACTAGTTTGTAACATATAATGTTATAAGTGAGACAATTGACAAAGTCTAAAGTACCCTTAGGCTATTTGGGGCCGGTTTTTAAGGTGTTGTGACTCACCACCTTTGTTAGTTTACAAAGAAAAGAATGACTAATTAGTATACTATTTGCTTTATAAGGATAAATATCTTAACAAAAGCAAACTTACCTTCTTCTCTTCTTCCCTTCATTTCCCACGGTTGCAAGGCTTCTCCAACCTCCCTTCTTGCTCTCTTTTACGAGCTGCTACAGCAACACCAACATCACCATTGTTTTCCATCTTTGACCACTTGTAAAACCTAGCTCACTTAACCAAATCAAAAACAAACACCACCATTCTCTTCCTCTCATCAAGCTCTTCAATTCTATCCTTTCAAAATCCCAAGAGCTCCATTTCGGTGCCAAGAGGAATCACCATGGGAGGAGCTAGAGCTCACCTTTTCACATATTCTTGTTCTCCTTTGCTTCAAGGTAAGGAAACTCAAAGAAAAATGACATTTCCTTCATGTTTTGTCATGTCCGAAAATCACTCTTAATGGAGTCATTATATTGCCTTGTTCTAGCTTCATTCCAAGCTTTCATGGACTAGGAGGAGTCCTCTCTGATATATATTCAAGCTCTCTTTCCATTCCAAGGTAAAACAATCATGTTAATACCTTAAGATAATATATGTAACTAGGGTTTATAATGAGATAAAGCTTAAAGCTTATATACTCATTTTAATGTTGGCATATTGTTTAGTTGGCAAGGAACCAAATGCCCTACCGGTTCTACAAGGAAACAAGAAAGAAATTGTGAGGAAAAGAGGTAAACAACCTATCTTGATGTGGTTTAATGCCTTAGGAGGAATAAACTTATATGCTTGTAAAATACCTAAGGAGCCAATGGTGAATGAGCTAGTAAAATGCTCTCAAGGGTTTATTAAAGGCATATGAATTGTTGGATGTATTTGCAGGTCAAAGGCATTATTATGTGGGAAATTCAGTGTTTAAGGATTATGCAATTTAAGGGCCTAAGAGCCATGCTATTTAAGGGCCTAAGTGCCAAGCAATTTAAGTTATGCACTATATGTGATGTAGTGCTTTATGTGTGAAGTTTGTGTATAAAATGTGTTTGATGGATTTTAGGTGTTCTTGAATGGAATAAGGTAAAAACCTAAGTGTTTGGATGTGAGAATATACAAGAGAAGCTATGGCAAAATTTAGTTGATGAACAAAGGAGTTCATGTGTTGTAATGAGATTTTATGACCTAGAAGGTGCTAGGAATGGTTGAGTGTGAAGATGGTGAATTAAGGTGTTCTTAAGTGTTAAGATGCCTTGGGCACAATCTTGGAGGATTTAGAAATCAAATGAGTGTTTTATACCACCAAAGTTATGATATGTGAAGTATTAAGTCTTGTTAAGTTTAGGTAAACAAAGGAAAAGTAATGCTTTGTGAAGGTCCAAGTGTAAACTTGTGGATATAGAAGGAGTTGTGTAATGGAGAGTGTTGTGAGGAACGACGTTGGAGTAGATGTGATGGTGGTGAGAAAACATTTTAGTTAGTTGTTATCATAAGTATAAACCACCACTTAGGAACTTAGGGAAAAACATTACAAGTGTTAGGAATTTTGCAAGAATTTGAGTGAATGATCAAGGAGCTTGATGGTGGGTCAACTAATGAGTTTAATGGATGATTTAAGAGGGTGTTTAAGTGGCTAAATGGTGTTAGAACATATAAGGGAACTTGTGGAGGAGTTTGGAATAAGATAGGCATTTTTAGGAGAGTTTCTGCAGCCGACCTACCCAGGGGACCGACCCCAGTCTGGGTCGGTCGGGCTGAAACTGTGAAGTTGGATGTTCTCTGCAGCGACCTACCCAGGGGGTGGGTCGGTCGGTGGGTCGGTCGGACCTAAAAAAAAAAAAAAAAAAAAAAAAAAATTTTAATTTTAAGAATGTTAAGTGGTATTAGTGGTATGCCATTAAGAGAGTATTGATGGTTAGAAAGATAAATATATATGGACTTGAGAGATTAAGTTAAGTAAGATGATTTAAACGTTAAGGTATGGAAATGATGTGTAATGATGGGGATTGATAGGTAATGATGTTATAAGGATGTTGAGGACATGTTAGGTGAGTTTTAATGACAATAAAGTGGGCTAAAGGTTGTACCAAGATGCGAGAGTAAAACGTGTTAAAAATGTAAAGTTATTTAACCAAGTAAACGGGGAAAGTTATAAGCATTAGACTTTAAAACAAACAGTTACCCCAATGTTAATAAAAGAACATGTGATGTCAACAGTTGTTCGAGAATTGCTGAGGAAACATAAGTGGACGTGGTAAAGTGGACTCCGGTGACAGGTATGGTTTCTTGCAACCGTGTCCTAACGGATTACACCGGCTTGTATGCCAATATGTTTCTTGAGTGTTTGCCACCTTGTAAGATATAAACATGTAATGAGTTTATAGTAATTCATTTATGTGGCGAATTTGGTATCCGATGCCGTTTAACCCCAAATATGTGTTAAACCTTAGCTAACTAAAACTAGGAACACATGAGTGATCGGTATTCGGAGTTGACGGCCCAAACCTTGGGAACGTGCTAACCCGGCTATGTGTGAGTTAGTCGGATATTGTTGTTGTATGCAAGTGTGTGAACCTCCCTTGTGTGCTTAACTCGGTCATGATTACCGTATGGTTGTGGATGTGGTAGGCTCCATAATGGATCTCTAACCACTTAATATTGTGTATGTATACTAATGGGGGGGTGAGGAGTCCGGTCTGTTCCGGCCACGCGTGTGAGGATGGGGGTTCGTGCCATTATAGGTTCGACCCTCTTGTGTATGTTAAGGTTGTCTTCCCATTGGGTTTCCAACTTTCCCCTTTAGCTTAACCAAAGCTATATTACTGACTCACGTCGGGCCACGGGGGCATACTAATGGTTATGTTATTATGGTGTGGGGATTACTATATCCGACACACCTTGGGTATAAGTTAACCGTTCTATATAACCGGACGGGGTAACGAGGATGGTAACGAGCTTAACATGGGATGGGTAAAAAAATCCCTAGGCTCACATGGTATACTAACTATGGTGGAAGGTTCCTTGTGAGAACCGATGTATATGGTGTTATGTAATGTTATGGTGCTATGCAAATTCCCTTGCTATGCTTTGGTATAAATAATATTATATTGGATGTTTTAAATGAATGCAATGTGGTCATGTGTACATGGAAGCAAGAAAGGTTTGCTATGTTTTGTTATGTGAGAAAAGAGTTATGATGTATGATATGGAATGTGTGGATCATGGAAATGAATCCCAGTTGTGACAAGAGGCGTTTAAGGATAACCCGATTGATGGGTACACGTCGTTCGTTAAGGAAGTAGCTCCGTTTAGAGGAGAGCCACTCTAGGGTTTAAGGAGTCATTGGATGGTTGGTTAAGTGTGGATGTTTTGGTTATAGGTTGAGCCCATTGAGGCGAAATATTACTATGTGTGGTATGTTTATGGTTTGTATGCATGATTTAAATATAATCAACTGCATGCTAAGACGACAATTAGTCGTGCGTGGCCCGGTAGCATGCGGGCTGCGGGATTACCATACCAGCAAAGGTGCTGAGCCCCTTGGGGCCACCCCTTTCTCTTCCTTTTCCTATTTCAGGTACAGAGGTGCTGGAAGCCGTTCGAGAGTAGGACGGGTAGTCGTTGTACATGGGTAAACTTTTAAGTGTATGTATACAGTAGGTGTAGTAAGACCGAAATTGTTATCGGCAGCAGTTTGTAAATACTCGGTACAGTGGGAATGTATGTATATAATAAATGTTGAATTGAAATGAGGAATGTATTGTGTAGTTGCTCGGGAATCTAGTCCATCAGACCGATATAATTGTGTATGTATTGTATTAGCCTTGTTAGCCACGTGGGTGGTTAACGGCGTGTAACACCATTGGAATAAGTAATGTGATGAGTTGAATTTCCGCTGCAGTTTGTTGTTATGTGGTTGTTGTTGGATGGGGTGTTACACTTACCCAACACTTACATATACATAACAACCCCTTGACTCACTGGTCTTGGGTAACATAACAACATTTAGACACATAGGTCTATGTAACACAACACATTTAGACTCATAGGTCCTGATAGCATACACTTTAGGAGATCAAAGTCAAAATAACATTTATCACACATACCAAACAACATGTCATAGCATGTATTGCAATCGAAAATATCTTTGGTAACACTGTGATCCCGCAGAACCCGGTCGCGATGGACACCTTCCGTCCCGTGTCCTTGGGAGATCAAAACAATCATTTAAGTTTAAAATTTCCTTGTGAGGTTAAGTAAGAGAACTTTAATTATGTAAAGTATCTATCAATGTTTTATAAATACCAATTGAAAATCCTTTGAAAACACACACAACTCCAAGTCCAACTTAAGCTCTTTGCTTCTTTTATTAGCGTGGTTATTTGTGACCACTTATAGGGAGCTTCAAGAATCATCCAACCCTGATGTGATCAGCATCAGTGTAGAACTATCCTTCCACTCCAATTTGTGTTTGGCTTCCCTTGATCACATGCAAATCAAGTTCCACTTCCCACTTCATTTTCAAGCATCAAATAAATCACTCATTTCCAATTTTCTATCTTCTAAATCATTCTAATCATGATCATAACATCTCCAAAGGATAGAACTCCGTCTATCAGTTACCTCCACTCACTTTAATCCTGTTGCCTAGGGAATCTTATTCTCACTAGGTTCTATGTCGGTATCATGCCCTTTCTTGAATCACTATATAGTATGTATATACACATATATTTTATCAAAATACAACACACAATTTCACATTCATACACTGTCGGGGTTTGTTCCCCCCGGAGTTTCTCTACTCCCACACTTGTACTATCACTCACAACTATTAATAAATCAATGGTATTCGCATCTTCTGTGCGCAATTACCACAATTAAACCATGAATGAATGTGTATGTTTACGTAACACACACACCAATCATCAAAACAATAATTTTGTGCTATGCACAACATAGGTCACGTACACTTGTACGGTAATACACACTGAGTGGTTCTGCGCTCTACCCCCCTTAAAAGGGATTACACCCACGTAATCAATCACTAAACATTGGCTTATAATGTTCTGCCGTCGTGAAGTGTTTTAACTTCCACGCGGTCTATTACACAATGGATTCTGATTAGAGGATTTTAACCATATTGGCGGTTTAGTTCCTAAACCAAGAATTCCCATTGGAGTTTGTTTAAACTCTTAGTTGGTTTCGATTCTGGCCTGTTAGGCTTCTAGGCGTTAATAATTAGCCATTCGCTCATGTTCACCATGTACATTCAACACTTGAATCACTGGCTCACTAGTTTCTGCTGCGAAACTCTAATAACTGTAGAGCTTAATTGCTCCCTTTTGTTATTCTTACTGTATTGTACATCCCCAATTGTCACCTTCATCTTGGTAACAATGGTTTCTCAACCGACGCGTGGTATCTCTTACCGTTAGCGAATTCGGTGAGTTATACACTTTCTATCCACTTCCATAACAATTTACTGTGTATACCACTATGTATTTCACAATGATTGACTTGTTCCCTTCCGACTTACTGTCGGTTGAGATTGAGCTACTAGTGTGTAGTGCTCTCTCAACTATTTACAACATTTGGGGTATATTCCATACCGATATTGGCAGTTAGTGCTACTGTAGTCACTTACTGTTAATCATGTCTCCACATTTGGTTTTGTACATGTATTCTTTCATTCCTGCGGCCTTGCATTACCTATGCATCGGCCATTATAACATTATTCCTCCACAACTACCATGCTTCTGATTCCTAGCTATCCCACTTGATCATTACTGCGCAAGTGCAATACCAAAACACTCAGTCATACAGAGTGCAGAGGCGTAAACTCTTGACAGTAAATCCCTTATGTGATTCGCCATGGAATTCACACTGAGTTTCCTTATCACATAGTACCGACCATTGGCTTATTGCCCAGTCTGTGTATCATCACTTGCTTGCATGTCCATTGAGTTTAACCCATAACTGGTCTTATCCGCCACAACACTTATACAACGGTCGCTTACTGCGCACCGTGCTTGTTGTATAACACTAACTTACATCGTATTTACTGTCACATTAACTTCCACGCATATACTTATATCATTCGTATTATGGTTCATCACTCATTTGGATGACTACTGAATGCTCCTTGAGCATCGATCATTCGAGTCACAAGCCGGCATTATTCAGCTCGGTGTTTCACTTTATACACATATACTACTAAGATAACTGCTCTCTTTCAATAATAACGTCGTCCATCCTTAACATATTTCTTGAACTTGATTCACATAACTACCGCTCCTGCGGTCTCACAATATCGAGAGGTATCCCCACTCTTAATGCAGTGGTTCGTTTACCACTCTATTTACTTGTATAACATAAAGTCCTGCAATCGATCAAACTTACATAACATATCTTGCTTGTGGCTTATAAGCCTTATTGTCTTGAGCTGCGCTCGTTGTAAGCTGTCCACGTCCATTTATTTCTCTGTGCAACATTTCATGATTTGGATATTATATTGGGCTCCATGACAAGGTCGTTGCATCACGTTTCCTTTTACGGGATGCCCCTTAGGATTGCCAGTCCGTCTCCTGACAACGTATGTCTAAACTGGGTGGTAGTTTCAACCCTCGTGTTTCTGTCATGTCATTTTGTGCAACAATTATTGATGCGAACACCCTTTAAGGATTGCTCCTGGGTGTTGCTACTGGTATATTCAGTTAGCCACGCCATTTGCGTTCTTAACTGGCCTATTATCCTCTTCTGTGAAGATCGACATTTCCTGGTAGTGTAGGTACTCATTCTGGGAGTTTCATCCCGTTCATTGCACATTAATGTGTCCACATTAGGCATCTGCTTGTCATGTACAGGCTGGGTCACCGTTCCAGCTAACATGTTTATCCCTGAGGATCCTTAAGACGTATACGATGTCTTTACATTACAGTTAGTGCACCTCGCACCTCCTGACTCCTGGACATTTCCTTGAAATGAATTCACTAATTCCTTTGGTCTCGTTAACTTAACTAGGTTCCTTTACTTCAACCATTCATGGTAATCCTTAGCTCCTGTTTGACTTATACTGCTGACCGTAGTATGGAGTCGACTACTTCCCGTGTTCGGACTCTACTTGTATACATATGTGGGGTACCATACTGATACATTGCTACTTACCCAACTAACCCATAAGTAGGTCTGTCAGGCCCACAAGCTCCTATCGGAGTGCGGTCGTCCCACAATTCAGTTGGTACACTCGTAGTGTCCGTCACACGCCTAGGTGAAGTATTCTGTTGTCAACTCCCTTCTATTGTCCCTTGACAATATTCATTCCATGCTTCCCGAACTTAATCGAGGGAAAGTTTATCCATTGTTGAATTCTTATCAACTGCCCTTGGCTTTACTGGTTTAGTTTAGAAGAAGGTTAGAAAGAAGTGTTGGTTTGAAAGAAAATCTGGTTTTGAAAAGAAAAGGGTTAGATAAATCTGGGTTTGAAAGAAAATTTTCATGGTTTCACAACATCTTCTTACCTTAACCAAGTCTAGCTTCTTGCTGACTGGTGTACTTACAATTACAGGGGTTGGGCTAACAGGCCCTTCCACTGTTATGACGATCACACTTAACTTTCTAGTACTTTACTAAGTACTTTGTAGTGGTTATAAATTTCCTGAACAGCCCTGTTATAGCAGCACTTGCTATGGCAAGTGCGCCATGCTAACTGGCTATCGGTTTAACACATACCGGTTGTGGTATTGTTTTTACCCATACTATCATCAGTGGCCTTGTTGGCCCTCACTGATCTTACTGCCTTGACAATAACTCTTCTAGGTGACTTCTCACTGTCTTCACATGACGATCATCAACTAGGGTGTTTCCCATTCTGGGAGACCCCTTTTTCTTAGTATTGTATTCTCTTTGTAGCCCGTTCCACGTATTTGGGCACTACGTTGTAGTCTCCCTGGTCGGTTGGTATACCGTTGGTGTATTATTTATCAACTGTGGTTCCGTAGACACCCGTCTCGGGTTTCATGAATCCACTTCTTGCCTGTTGCACGGTCAGTGCGTTGCAAGCTGGTTATTCTCGACTGCTCTGCATGTCGACCCAGGTTGCCGGAAATTCAATTCTCTTATACACAAAATCCTTCATTCATCGCTATTAAATGCGGTTAGCATTGTTCAGATGGAGACCGTCTCCGGGATTCCCAGTTTTCGGGATCTACCGTATGACAGGTTCTCCGTACCCTAAAGGTATTTAATAACAGCCAGATCGGGTATTCCCGAGTAAGAGTGGACTTCCATCTTTCTGGTGTTCTTTCCCAAGTTATAAAACAGGGATTGTGGAGGGCGGGTAGGATATTGTAGGTTTCCAGTACACACTGGTAATTCCTATCTAGCGTATCTCTCACGCTATCACTCAACCCTTAACCCAAAGTACTTAAATCCTAACTCGGTACTTCCTAAGCTCAGTAATTCAGTCATCAGAGCGATACTTCGCTCTGATACCACTTTTTGTAACACTCCATCCAACAACAAATACATAACAACAATCTGCAGCGGAATACACAACTCATCAATTAACTCAACTCGCTGGTGTTACACGCCGTTAACCACCCACGTGGCTAACAAGGCTAATACACATACATTGTACCGGTCTGATGGGCTAAATTCCCGAGCGACTACACATTACTATCCCTTTCCATTAACAACAACACAACGTACACCTTTTAACTATACCAAGTGTTTATAAACTGATGCCGACAACAATTTCGGTCTTACTACACCTACTGTATACATACACTTAAATGATTACCCATGTACGACGACTACCCGTCCTACTCTCGAACGGCTTCCAGCACTTCGTACCTGAAATAGGAAAAGAAGAGAAAGGGTGGCCCCCAAGGGGCTCAGCACTTTTGCTGGTATGGTAATCCCGCAGCCCACATGCTACCGGGCCACGCACAACTAATTGTCGTCTTAGCATGCGGTTGATTATTTTTAAATCATGCATGCAACTGTAAACACACAACACATAATCATTTCGCCTCAACGGGCTCAACAAACGGATAATATATCCTTACTTAATAAGTCACTCAAGGTATTCAATATCCCTAGAGTGTTCCTCCTCTAATGGAGCTACTTCCTTACAGACGACACTTACCCTTAAATCGGGTTATCCTTAAACGCCTCTTTTCTCAAACTGGGATTCATATCCATGATCCACATACTCCACATTTTACAACATATAACATACACTACATAACAACACTTAACAACACTTTGCACGTTTCCACGTGCACAACATAACACCGCAATAGATATTGCATCACAACAAAGATACATAACATAACGGGAATGGTCCTCTTAGGAACCGACCCAAACATTGTTAATACACTGGTGAGCCTAGAGAATGTTGCCAGTCTCATGATAAGCTCGTTACATAACTCGTTACCGTCTCGTTAAATGAACGGTTAACTTAACACAAGGTGTCTCGGATATAGTGATCCAAGCACACCGAAACAAACATAACATAGTATGCCCCTGTGGCCCGACGTGAGTCAGTAATAGCCTTGGTTAAGCTAAAGGGAAGGTTGGGAACCAAATTGGAAAACAACCATAACATACGGAGAGGATCGAACCTGCTATGACAACGACCCCCATACTCACACGCGTGGCCGGAACAGACCGGACTCCTCACTCCCCCCCGTTAGCACTTGTCAGAAGTTCATCATTGAACTTAGTTAAACAATCACACATTGGGTTAAGTCTTGTTAGACACACACAAGGGAAGGGAGAGTCATACATTCACATACAAACATCACACACAAACATCACATATCCAACTCACGCATAGCCGTGGTTAGAACGTTCCTTAAGTCGGAAACGTTGTTACCGGATACCGTTCTCCTATGTTTACCTAATAGTGGTTAACTAGCCCTTCAAGCGCATTCGAGGTTACCGGTATCGGCACGTAAACATACAACAACAATAACGACTGTAAACTCACTTCATGATTTATCTTATAACGTGACAAACACACAGAAAAACACATTAGCATACAAGCCGGTGTAATCCGGTAGGACACAGGTTGCAAGAAAACCATACCTGTCACCGGAGTCCACTTTACCACGTCACTCATGTTCCTCGAGCAATTCTCGAACAACTGATAACATTACATATACTTTTATTAAAATCGGGGTTGCATGATTATTTAATGTCTAATGCTTATAATTTTCCCCGTTAGTTTTTAGTTACATAACTTCACTTTTAACTTGTTTTACTTTCACATTTTATTACAACTTTTCGCCCACTTAATTGTCATTAAAACTCACCTAACATATGTCCTCAACAACCTCATAACATCATTAACCATCAATCCCCATCATTACACATCATTTCCATACCTTAAACAATGTTTTTGGTCCATACAGCGCCTTGTCCGAACTTGTGTCCGGACTTCCCAAGTTCGGACACCGTTCGAGACTCTATGGGTGCAAACTGGTGAATGTCCGAACTTGCGTCCGGACTTCCCAAGTTCGGACGCTGCTCGAGGCCAATCCAGAGAAATAAATAGGTGTGTCCGAACTTCCCATGTTCGGACGGTAGTTCGGACGCTGTTCGAAGATCAGAATATTCACGCGCACACAGGCACGTCCGAACGTCCACATTCGGACGGTAGTTCGGACAGCCAAGAACTTCACTTTCCAAGCTTTGTTTCATCTATTCTCTTCATCCATTGACTACCCAAGCTTCATACATGAACTTAGGCATACTCTAGTACTAGAATATCACTTTGATTCACCTTAAAACATTGTCCAACTTGTTACTCAATCTTCTTATCAAATCTCTTAACACTTGTAACATTTCCTTTTGGTTTTCCAAGTGGTGTTTCACCTTAAATGACCACTACACTAAAATGCTTCCTCACCTTCATAACATCATCTCCCAAGCATCTCCTCTTACTAAGTAAATCCTCTTTTCACAACTTCTTGAATTCCTTTCTCAAAACCCTTGCCTAAACATCATTCCCTCCTTATTCATCGACGTTACCTAAACCTTAAACGAACTTCTCCAAGACTTAAATACATTCTCAAAACACACCTTGAATTCCTAGAACTTCCAAGGTAACACCTAAATCTTTGCATCACTCTAAATCACCTTAATACATGTTTTCTTCCCAAGTAAAACATTTGTTCACCTTTAATACTTCCTAGTTCACTAAAACTTACTTAAAACACTTAGAACTTCTTACACATTTTCCAAATTTTGCCATAGCTTCTCTTGTATATACTCACATCCAAACACTTAGGTTTTTACCTTATTTCATTCAAGAACACCTAAAATCCATCAAGCACATTTTTATACACAAACTTCACACATTAAGCACTACATCACAATATAGTGCATAACTTAAATTGCTTGGCACTTAGGCCCTTAAATAACATGGCTCTTAGGCCCTTAAATTGCATAACCCTTAAACACTGAATTTCCATAATATATAAGCCTTTGACCTGCGATTACATACACCAAGACATATGTTCTTTTATTAGTCTCCTTGAGAACACCTTACTAAGTCATTCACCATTTGCTCTTTAGGTAGTTTTAACAAGCATCATAAGCTCATTTCTCCTAAGGCATTAAACCACATTGAGATAGCATATTTACCTCTTTTCCACTCAAACTTCTCTCTTGTTTCCTTATAAACCGGTAAGGCATTTCTTTCCTTGTCAAGTTCTATACATTGTACAAACAACATAATGAGTATTCAAGCTTTAAGCTTCATCTCATTGTAAACCCTAGGTTTACATTATTTCAAAAACATTAATGTAGTTGTTTTACCTCGATCTTTGAAGGGAGTTTGAATATCTATGAAGAGAGGACTCCACCTAGTCCATAAGAGATTGGAATGAAGCTAGAACAAGGTCACACAAAGAGTTCCATCAATGAGTATTTTCGGTCACACACAAAACATGGAGGAAACTTGATTTTTCTTTAAGATTCCTTACCTAGAAGTAAAGGAGAGTAATAATATGTAGAAAGGTGAGCTCAAGCTCCTTCAATGGTGAATATCCATGGCACCAGAATTGAGCTCTTGAAGATTTGGAAAGATAGAAGTGTAGAGCTTGGTCTAACTAAGACAAATATGGTCTTAGAATTTGATTTGGAGCATAGAGTTGGATTTGGCAAGGAAGTGAAGATGGAGAAGAGAGGTTGCCATAGCAAATCGTAAATGGAGGAAGGAGAAGATGAAGAAACCGTGTGAATACAAGAAGGAAAGAGAGAATGAAGATAAATTTGCTTTTGTTAAGATATTTATGTAAAAAGCAAAATAGTACTTTACTTTAAGCTTTACTTAACTTATTTGATTTCTTTTACAAGTTGGTGAGTCACACCTTGAAAAACCGGCCCCCATTTAGTTAGAAGGGTAATTTAGTCTTTATTTGTCAATTTAATTACTTATGACAACATATGTTACAAACTAGCTTATAAAAATCACTATTCAAAAACAAGGCACATAGAAGTGAAATTTTTGATTTCCCATTGATATAGACTTCCAAATGTGATACTATATAGTACACATGTTAATTAAAGAGTAATGATGGACATTTAGCCATTCAAAACTCATTTACAAGACAATTTTTCAAAAACGTGCTTTAAGACTCCTTAAAGCACATTTTGTGTTTTAACTTGTTTTCAAGCTTGATTTTCTTTGGTAATTGATTTAATATGTTCATTAACATATTTATAAGGTATAGGTATGACCATTAGGCCTTATACAAATTTATCCCAAGCTTAGAGCACATTTTTGCTCATATTGACTTTAAGGTATTTTCTTGTGTTTTATTTGGTTTAACTGTCCACCAAGGTTTCCTAAGGACTTATTTAGCCTTATTAAATCATAATTGAATATTATTAAGTCTTGGTAGGCTCTTTGGGTCCTAACCAAGTTCACTCATAGCTTAGAGCATGTTTTTGCTCAAACCGTGTCTTAGTGATTTATTGCATTTACTATGGTTTAAACTGTTCACTGATGTTTCTAAGGCACTTTTTAGCCTTTACATACCATAGTTTGATATTTAAACCACATATCAAGGTTTGGGGTATTTCAATTTGAAACGCTTTTTCTCTTTTTTTACGCTTTTATATTTGTAAGAATTATAAAATTTAGATAATAAAAATATTTGTTTAGGAGTTACAAGTTTTGCTTAAATAATAGAAATAAAAATTTTATTGTTTGTGAATTTTTTATTTATTTTTACTAACAAAATAAAGTTACGTAGTGTAATATAATAAATTATAATTGTAATACGAAAACGGTAAACGCACTACATATAACTAACTTAACCAAACATGCTGCATATATGCTGCACTGCCAAACAGCAGTTTTCAAAACAGCTGCATTTATGCCAGCACATTCCTGCCAACAAATATGCTGCATTTATGCCATTGTATTCCTGCTGTCAAATATGCTGCATTTATGCTGCCAAAACAGCCATGCCGAATAGAGCCTTAGGCCATTAACCCACAATTCAATCACAATTCTCTCCTCTAACTACCAAACACATTTCCATACAGTTTTTGGTTCATTCAACTAATTTTCCCATCCCAAATTCTAATAGAAATTAGGATTAGCATTAAGGTAGATGGTTTACCTTGAATTCTCAAATTCTCCTTACAATTCTCCTATTTCTCTTTTCCTCTTGGCTCCAAAATTGGCAAAGGCAATTCAATTGCCACCACTCTAATTTACCATTCAAAAGGCAATTGGACTAAGTACAAGCACTTAGACACATTAAACTAACCCTACGATTCAAAGAGGCTTAAAGCATAAAGTTAGGGTTTACCTTTGGAAGTTCTTGAATGTTTTCAAATCTTGAATCAAAGGAGGGATTCCCACCTCCATTTAGGGCTTGAAAAAAAATGCTCAAAAAAGAAAAGAACAAGGTATCAAAATAGGTAGAAATCGGCCAAGACAAAAAGGAAGGAGAAATGAATTTTTCTTGGAACTTTTTACCTTAGAAGAAAGAGGAGACTCCATGCTTCAAGAACATGTAGTTTTCTCTTCAAATGGGCTATACCCATGGAGGTCAACTTCCTTTATTTGATATTTTGAAAAGAGGGAATGATGGAGCTTGGTGAGAGGAGCAAGAATATGTACTTGTTTTAGCATTTGGAGTTTTAATGAAGCTTGTGCAAGCCAAAGAAGGGAGAGTAGCCATTGTTGTCTACTTTAAAATCACTAGGAATGAGAAGATGGGGGAGAAGCCAGGTGGGAGGAAAGAAGGGGAGGAAAGAGAAGGGGGAAAGAGAAATGAGAGGAGAGAGACTACTTTTACCTTTTTGTACTTTTACTTTTTGCTTTTTGTTTCTTCTTTAGTTGGTAAGGTCAATGGGTAAACATGGGAGGTTGAGTCTTATACAAAACCGTCCCACTATAGGATATCAGCTAGGGGCGTTTTCATCTTTTACAAGAAACGCTCGTTAATTTATCCGGTTTTAACACTATTCACTAACCGGGCCCGTTTTCTAGAATTTTCCCGTTTCTTTAATTTTAATGGTTCTTAAGCTTCCATTAATGTTCAATTATAGTTATTTGGTTGAATACAATTGTTACGGGTCCATTTGACCACTCAAAGTCATGTTTTCGGGTTTTCTCAAAAAACGTGTGCTAAAGCTTTATTAGCGTTTTTAATTCATTTTATGGATCCGTTTTCTTCAGGAATCGTTCCCGTATATTAATTAGGCCTAACTAAGCCTTAGGAACTCATCCAGGACCCTTGTCGAGGTCATATTCCTCCTATGGTCACGTAACGCTCATTTTTATGTTTTATGCTTTGTAAGCGTTTTCTCTCTTCTTTTGGCCTTTATTTTCTTTACCAAAATTATTTAGGCTATATTAGGCCCTAAATTACCATATTAGAATTATTTAATCACCATTTTCAAGTTCGGGGTATTTCAGACAGCCAAGTCACCTCTAGTCCAAGTGCTATAAGACTCGCTTTATGCAGTCCTGGCAACTAGCTAGAGAAGGACTTAGGTGGGTGAAAAAGAAAGATCACTGGAGTGCATTCACAAGTGAGAAAGAATCCAGATATACGTGGGTCCCAAACTCTTCTCATTGATTGTTGAGTGCAAGCTAGAGTGAGAGGGGAGCCTACTAGTATATCGACAGTGGGTGCTCTAAGCACATGACGGAAGATGAATGGCAGTGCTCCCACTCATGCCTAAGCGCCAAGGAATAGTTTCATTTGGTGATAATAAGAAAGGTAACATTTTCGGTGTAGGAAAAATTGGTTTTTCGAATAATTATGTTATTGATGGTGTTCATCTCGTGGAAGGTTTGAAATTCAATTTACTAAGTGTTTCTTAAATGTGTGGAAGTAGTGGAAATAGTTGCTAAGAGGTCATAGGTGGAAGAATGTATATATCATCAGTCTACAGGATCTGAAGAGTGTTAATTTTCCATATTTATCTACGTCAGTTGATGACTACATGCTATTGCATAAAAGACTAGGACATGTTAGCTTGACCTTACTTAGAAAACTGTCAAACGTCACTTGGTTAGCAATCTTCCAACTCTAAAACAGTCGGGGACCAGACTTTGTGATGCATGTGTTAGGGGAAAGCAAACTAGGTCCAACTTTAAGTCAAAGAACGTAGTCAATACATCACAACCACTTGAATTGCTTCATATAGATCTGTGCATGCTAATGCAAATTAGAAGCCACGACAGTAATTGGTATGTGTTCATCATTGTTGATGACTACTAACATTTGTTTGGACAATTTTCTTAGTCTCCAAGGATGAAGTCTTTGAGAGATTTAAAGTATTTGCAAGACAGGTTCAAACAACGGGCAATTACAAGATCAAAGCTCTAAGATCAGATCACGGGTCAGAGTTTGAGAACATCTACTTTAACAAGTCTTGTGACAATAACGGGACAAATCACACCTACTCTTCACCGAAGACACCTTGGTAGAATGGAGTAGTGAAGAGAAAGAACATAAATCTTGAAGAAGTAGTCAGGGCCATGTTGTTGGGGGAGTGGTCTTCCACAGACCTTGTGGGCAGAAGCTGTTGCGACAGCCAGCTACATCACCAACAGAACACTTATCAGGCTGATTCTCAATAAAACACAATATGAGCTTTTCAAAGGAAGAAATACAAGCATCAATCACTTTAGAGTGTTCGGATGTAAATGCTTTGTGCACAACAATGGAAAAGATGCCCTAGGAAAATTCAATGCTATGAGCGACTGTGCAATCTTCCTGGGATACTCAGAGAGAATTAGAGCATACAAAGTCTTCAACAAGAGGACTTTCAAGATTGAAAAGAGTGTCCATGTTGTCTTTGATGAGATGGAAACTCATGACGACAAAAGGCAAGATCAAGAAGAAACAAATGACTTCAACTTCACATTGCAAGGGAGTGGTGAAGATGTCAATGACAAGTCATCACCTCCTGAGCAACAACCAGACTAGACAGAGACAACTCCACGGCAAGTCATAGAAAACAATCAAGAAGTGCCAGTTGCATATCCTCTATCAACTGCCTCATCATGAGCATAAAACCTTATACAAAGATCATCCCATTTAGAATGTTGTCTCAAACATCTTAAAAGGTGTTCAAAACCTCCAAGATTCTAGGACAAAAATGGTATTGACAACCTCTTGAAGCTTGAGAAGGCTCTCTATGGGCTGAAGCAAGTACCAAGGTCTTGGTATGAGAGACTGTCTTCATACCTATTGAGGAACAATTTCACAAGAGGAAAGGTGAACAAAACCCTCTTCGTGTATAAGGAGTTCGAAATGAGTGATCTAGGAGAGTTGAAGTTTTTCAGTGGGCTTCAAATCAAGCATAGTGAAGAAGGAAGCACACTGGTGGAAACAAGACTTAAAATAACGCCCCATTAATTACAGTTAGAATCCCAACTGTTACTTAGTTGGTTGGTTGGAGTTAATTAATTATGGTTTGTTAGCAAACTGTGATTTATTGTGGGCCGGAAGATTGCGGGCTTTTTCATTAAGGACTTTAAATTACGGCTATATGGACAACCGTAATTAAAGTTTGTTGGCCCGTGCACGCTCATCTACATTTGACAATGACATGTTACTCGTTTGTACCCCGTGCATGCGCCTATACAATCAACCGACGACGTTTTTCAATGGTGCGAGACTATAGATTACGGTTCGTGTATACACCGTAATCTAAAGTCCGTACATTTCCGTGCACTCAAAACGTTTTACATGTTATATAAAAAATGATTTTCTTAGTAAATGTTATGAGCCCAACAAATTACAACATTTTTATAATTTAAACTAAACAATTGGTTAAACAAAATTTTGAATAATAAATTTTTATGATCAATGTAAAAAACATTGTTCGATTATGCTTATATGTCATTAAAAAAGAAGCTAATATACTATTGAAGAATCAGCTAATTATATTATTAAAAGCAATCAATCAAAGTATTTTATTAATATATACATTAACTAACCCATATAATAAGGATGAGATTCATGGCCCAATGGTCGGGGCTTTGAATTTTTCCCAATTTTCACTGATTCGAAACTTAACATAGACCAAAAATTTTGGCGGGCAAAGATTTCTTAACAAAAGGACTTTAAATTACGGTTATTCAAGAACCACAATTAAAAGTCTACTTTAAAACACGGCTTTACGTATAACCGTAGTTTAAAGTCCTTTAATACAAACATTTTTTACAATTTATATCACAACGTATCTTTTCTCTACGTGTGCTGACCGTTTCTCTGTGCTCTAACCTCCCAACTCACCACCGGTTTCACCGGCCACCACAGAGAACAAATTCACCACCACCTTTGCCGCCCACCACTGACTTCCGTACCCACCACCAACTTCGCCGCCCACCACCAACTTCGGTCCACCCACCACCGAGTACCCAGCAACCACTAGAGCCTACTTTCTCGGTAATTTTGCTATCTTTTGTGAATAAAATGCATGCTCTTCGATTATGGGATACAATTCACTCATGGTAATTTTTATATAAATGTATACTTTGCACCTATGCAGTAAGTTTGAATCATTGGAGCTCTCACACACAAGGTTGAAAACTTTGAAAACGGAGTTGAAAATATTTGTATGCGCTAGTCTTCATTCACGGTAATTTTGATACTCAAACTGGTAAAGAGTTGTGTTGTGTCTACTACTGTTTGGGTTTTTTCGGTTCTGTTTGGTTATTAATGGTTGATAATGTGTACAATTTGACATTTTGATTGACAAACTGATTTGAGAATGTTAAAAAAGGGGGGAATGCTGTCGAATTTTTCAAAGATTTGATATGGTTAAATATTGATCGAGCACTGAATGAACTGTCTTTGGAATTGTTTAGGTTTGTGAGCATTTGAGTACCTGATAGTCCATTTGTCTAAAGTCTCCACCTTCACACTTCAGTTATATTGATCAGGTTAGTTATAACTTGTTATATTGTATATTTATACATGCTATGTGTACTTTGATAAATTAATAATCTACTTGATCATGTGGATGGCTACAAAACTAAATCGAACATAGTTACCCATATAAGATTTACCTAATAGAGGTATATCTTGGATAGTTCTCGTCGGGACTGTTCTTGATCGTTACTCCCACACCTAGGTTGTGAATGTGTTTTTATTTTGTAATTATTTAAAATTTTAGTAGTATCTCTCTACTGTTCTTCGGGTGCATATATTATTGATTAATTTCGTAATATCATGCATCTGAAGAGCTGTGGGAGATGCTGCCAAAATTTTCAATAAATTACTATTGAAAAACACTTTCACTGGTGGGATTTAACGTAATTGGATGGGTTTAGGTTGATTAATATACCCAATTAATCGTAAAAGCACTGACCACGGGGGACAGTGAACTACGTATTTTGACATATAGAACGAGATAGAACGTTCGTGGATGTACAACAACAAATTAGACATCAATTTCCTTGAAGAATTCAATAAGTTTTACACGATGTTGGCGAATAATCTGAAACCGTCAGACAAGGGATATATATTTTGTCCGTGGTCGACTGCCAAAAAAATTTGAGGTATCGGAGGGTTGACACAATGAAGGATCATTTTATCCGTCGTGGATTTACAAAGAACTATAAAGATATAGTTCAATGACGGTCAGAGCGTAGTAGATGCTTTTAAGCCCGACGAAAGAAGATTGTGCTACCGAAGACACATAAACATTGGTTAGAAGCACTACTATTGCAAGTGATGATGACGACTATACAATTGACAGTGACCCATATGTAGATGCGATTAAGGCAACTCTAGAAGATGTTGAACGACAGAACTCTAAAATATCAGACAAGTATGAAACTTTGTTGGATTCATCCAAAAGACGTTGTACCCAGGATGTGATGCTGCAAAGTATAATCAGTTGGGTGTTTTACTAAAGTTGTTCAATTTGAAAGCACATTTTGGTTGGAGTGACGTAAGTTTCACTGCCCTTTTTAGAGCTGTTGAGAGACCTAGTTCCCGCGGGTAATCTTTTACCAACAACAACTTACGCAGCAAAGAAACCGATGTGCCCGATGGGTATGGAATAACAAAAAATTCATGCTTGTCCAAATGGTTGCATGTTGTTCTAGAAGGAGGCTGAATTTGTTGAAAGTTTTTCAGCATGTGGGGAATCACGCTACCTGAAAAGACAACAACATGACACTAGTGGTAGTAAGAAGGGTTCACCTGCTAAGGTATTGTGGTACTTGCCCATCATTCCAAGGTTCAAGTGATTATTTGCAGTTGAGAAAGACGCAGAGAATCTTAGGTGACATTCAATTCATAGGAAGAAGGATGGAAAATTAAACATCCTACTGATGCGCCACAGTTGAGGAACATAAACAGAAAATTTTTGATTTTGGTGGGGCACCGAGAAACCAAAGGCTTGTCCTGTGCACCGATGGAATTAATCCATATGGTACATTGAGTAGTATATACAACATTTGGCCATTGTTGTTGATGATTTACAACCTACCACCTTGGTTGTGTATGAAACCTAGAAACATATGCTATCTCTTTTAATATCTGGTCCAAAGCAACATGACAACAAAATAGATGTTTTCCTACAACCACTGATAGAGAATCTACAACTCCTGTGGCATGAAGGGGCAACAGTGCATGACTCATCTGTTAAAGAAAATTTTAACATGTGTGTCATGCTATTCTACACAATCGACGACTTTCCTGCTTGTGGTAATCTTTTAGGATATTTAGTCAAAGGGGCGTTGGCGTGTTCGATTTAGTGACAACACTTGCAGTATTCACTCGAAACACAATGGTAAAAATAATTACACGGGTCATCGGAAAATGTTTCCAAAATGACACAAATACCGTAAGATGGTGAAAGAGTTTGATGGGAAAACTGATCACAGCGTAGCGCGTGCGCCTTTGACTAGTACAGAGGTTTACAGAAAGGTACAAAATGTCGTTAATAACTTCGGTCCACCTGTAAAAAATGCTGAAAAGAGTGTATGGAAAAAGAAGTCAATATTTTGGCAACTAGAGTACTGGCAGTATTTGGAGGTTAGACATTGTATTGACAGAATGCATGTTGAAAAAAAAGGTGGTATAAGTGTGACCGGAACCCTATTGAACATAAAAGGTCAGACAAAGGATCATTTAAAGGAGATGAAAAATCTGATTGAGTTGGGCTACGAAATGAGCTTGGTCCGAAAGAACAAGGAAAACACACATTCTTGCCCCTCGCATGTCACACCGTGTCTAAACAAGAGAAACACAAATTCTGCAGTACTCTTCACAACATCCAAGTGCCATCGGGGTATTCTTCAAACATAAAAAGTATAGTGTCAATGTCAGAACCAAAGTTTGTAGGAATGAAATCTCACGCTTGTCACATGTTCATAGAAGAATTTTTGTCAGTACAATGCGTGGGGATCTTGTTTGATGCTGTGAAACACAATCACAAATGTTTGTGTGTTTCTCAAATCAATTTCTAGTAAAGTGGTTGACATGAACACTCTGGAGAAGCTACATAACGATCTTGTTGTCAGCATATTCTGGCTAGAGATGTATTTCCCCCTTATTCTTTGATATCATGTTACATTTGCTCGTACATTTTTTTAAAGATATCAAAGAGTGCAGACCTTTGTATCTTCGATGCATGTGATACGTGCGAAATATATCTATTTTAGGGCTTTAATTCTTCCTATTTTAATAATAATAATTCATGTCATATTTCTCACTTATTATATGTTTTCCTTAGATTTATGTTTTGATGTGAACTGATATATTTTATGTGTCAAATGCAGGTAAAAATCATGGAATTGCATTCTTCACTTCACTAGCTTCGCAATACAACAAACGAAGAGTAAAACGGAGTTCAGACGAAGAATCTAGACCTCGTTGAAATTGTGTCCAGACGTGTGTCTATTTATATGACAAAAGATTAACTTATTAGATAATGATTATTCAATCATTATTAATTAATGATTAATCATTATTATCATCATGACTGCTGTTACAAGGAGGAGAGACGTCATGATTGTTCAATCATGACTAATCAAGTCATAATTTGTTGAAGATATTGTATTCACGATCATATTGGCTCACAGATCTTCATGCTTACAACTATACACTAACCTACGCATAAAGGAGAAATCGGAAATGATTTGTTTATGATTATGGCAGCGATACTTTAATATTTGAAAAAAAGCGAGGGTATGCGGTTATAAAAGGGGGAGAATTGGGGTTCGATGGATTCAGACTATTCACGCCGCCAGTCTCTATGAGAGGCTTTCCCTCTCCTCCCTCTTTTCGGCACACGCAATTTGACCGTTGTCACCACTTCACGCTGATGACAGATGATTAATACAGAGCCACGTGACAATAGAAGGTGGAGTGAGGATCTTTTTAACAAAATTTTTTCTTCCCTTTTTATCTAATATGTCAATGTGTTCTTCCTTTTTGTTTTTGTTATTTTTAGAGTCATATTATCGTAGTTAGATAAACTCTTCGGATTAGGATAGCAAACCGGATCTTCAGATTTATTTTGTAATCTTTTTACTAATTCAATAATTGCAGTAGTTTAATTCCTGTTCTTCATGCGCTTTAATTCTCTGATCAATTATTAAAGCAATATTTGTAGTTTTCTAATCAAAATGCGGCGCTGAGATTAGTCAACAAGACAGAGGAAGTTAAAACGGATTAATGACTAGAAGCATGATTTGCCTATAGGTTAATCTGTCTCCAATAGGAATTGGTAATAAAGCGATTGGTTAGAATTGACTTGGGCATAGTTTGCGGCTTGTTATTTCTATCAGCTCGGATTAGTTGTACAGGGACCGGTCAAGAAATTAATTAAGATTCCTGAGTTGATTGCAGAATTAGGGAAGAGTTTATTAACAGATTTGTAAAGTGAAGGTTTACAGAACAATCCGGAGTGCTTCTTTAGATTTTAGAGTCTTCAATCTTTATTTCTTAATTTAGTTATTTTTTACCGTTTTACTATATTGTTATTGTATATTAGTTCGTTGAATCTTTCTTTCATCAAATTAAGTAAAACTTGAAAAAGTGACGTTTCCTGTCTTCTTAGTTTAGTTTCTCGGTTAGTTAATAAATTATCAATTAATTGAACGAGGTCACTGAGATCGACAACCCCACTCAATTCACTATTCCGCAAAACGATAGGTACACTGCCTAGGTAGAAGTATAGTAACACATATTTCTCCTAACAGTATGTACCCATTTGAATGATATATATAAAGTGTGTAGAAGAAGAAAATGAAGAATCATCACCACCAAGAGGGTAGTATCATAGAGGAAACTGTAAAAGAGGAAGTGGTTGATTTCTATAGCCACTATCTTCAAGATGTTAAATCTATTGGTCTTCCGCATTCTAGACATGATGGCAGACTCCAGGGTGTTGGTACTACAAGAAGAAAGTTGAAGAGAATTGACATAGAAACTCTTAAAAAGGCTCATTTAGTTGTATTGAGTCACCTTAAAGATGTTGAACTATTTTTTAATGAACATTGTCCGTTCTTAGAGCGCAACATCCTGACATGAGTGACATCAGATTGAAGAATGAACCAAATCAGACTTTTGTGAATTGTTTAAAGAAAGAGTAATGTCTGATTGGTCCACTGATGTGTCAGAGTTGGTGAAATAAGTGGCTCTTAGACCAAATCTCGATGTTGTTTCTTACGAGGGATATGACGTGAACGACTTCGCATTCTGTACAAATACATAATCATAAATCAACGTCTAAAATAGTGGTATGGAGATAGTGGCGTATCTAAATTTGTATACTGTCAAGGGTGTGGGTCAGAATCCAGTAGCGATGAAACAATTGTATTACGGCATGATACAAGATATTTGGATCTTGGATTATAAAGCTATGAATATTATATTTCACTGAAATTGGGTTGCAACAAACATTGTAACACCCCTACATCACTTCACACACTAATGAAATCGCAGCGGAAATAAACAACTAAACAATAACTAAACGCTTCGGTGCTACAAACGCCGTCAACCACCCACGTGGTTAACAAGGCAGATAATACAAGTGTACCGGTCTGATGATCAGACTCCCGAGCATAGAACTAAACCATAAATATATCATATACAATACCGAGTATTCAATTACATGCCTTTACTATAAATTGCCAATTACCGCCACAGTAATATCAACGGAATCAAATTACAATGCCACGGAGCACAGCGCATCCTGGCTCAACTCCAAAATAACCAAAAGTATAACTGCAGCCTAGAACCTACAGCCACTCTGCCTCTCTCGATCCTCATCCTGCAGTAAAAATATGAGCCCCCCCGAGGGGGTCAGCAACCCTTGGCTGGTATGGTTAACGCGCAGCCCATCGCTAACCGGGATACGCGCAACAACTTGTCATGATAACATGGCATTCATTTTAACATCATAACATAACAATGTGCATAGCATTATCATTGCATAGCACAACATCACATACACAGTGGATACTCTTTCCACATCACAAACCAGAAGGTTAAACAACATAAGAAGCCTAGAGAAATGATTCACTCTCATGTTAAGCTCGTTTACACACACTCATTACGTTCTGTTATTCGAACGAGTAACTTAAGTTCACAGATGGTTCGGATTTAGTGACCCAACACACCACACACAACACTGTTCCCTTTAAAACCGATCATAAGTCAGAATAGGTAAGCTTTGGAGGAAGCTAGCGGGAGATCGAAACGCCAAATTAAGGAGACAATCTTAACAACATAAAGAGTCGAATCTGATTCAGATATCTACTCTTACACTTACATCATGACCGGACAACCGGATTCCTCACTTCCCGTTAGCACTTGTTAGAAGTTCACGTGGAACTTAACAAACAATACACAACAAGTGGTAAGTCTGTTAGACACACACAAGGAATGAGTCACATCATAACATCACAATAATATGAACAACGTAAACTCATTACATGTTTAAGTCTTATAACGTCATAAACCACAGAAAAACACAACACACAACTGGTGTAAACCGGTAGGCAACAGACTGCAAGAAAACCATACCTTGGTCCTTGCTTCGATTTGTTTCCACCGTAGGTCACTCCTATACATGATTAATACCGTCGTTTAATTAATTTATTTAACCTCAAATTTACTAAATGTTTAACATGATTATATGACATGTTTTTAATGTCTTAAACTTATACTTGATTACCTACATTATACCCCCTAGGTTAACTACTTAAGCCACTCTTTGTTTCTTTTTTTTTTACAAGTTTTGGTCCGACCGACCTTACCGACTGACCTTACACAAGGTCGGTCCATTCCAGACATATTACCGTCAAATTTTCTAATCCGACCGACCTTGTAAGTTCGGTCCCATGTTCGGGTCCATTCCCGAGAGTTTCTTCCCTTTGAAAATTCAGGCCCGACCGAACTTGTAGTTCGGTCCCATGTTCGGTCCATTCCCTAGAGTTTCTTCCCTTTGAAAATTCAGGCCCGACCAAACTTGTAAGTCCGGTCCCAAGTTCGGTCTATTCCGGACTCAATCCGTACTAAAAATCCATGCCCGACCGACCTTGCAAGTCCATCCCCAAGGCGGTCCATTCAGAAACCAATTCTCGCAGGGTAAACTGGGCTCGACCGACCTTGCAAGTTCGGTCGCAAGGTCGGTCTGCTCCAAACCCTTATTTTTCCATTGCCCATATAAACTCCAAACTTCTCCTAAGGCCTCCTAATTTTCTAACATCATTTGGTACACTTATATCCTCATACAACATCCATGAAACTCATTATCTATCACCTTAAACACTTACTCATTTCATACCAAATTCCTAACACTTAGGTTATTTCCTCCTTAGTTTTCCAAGTGGTGTTTCATACCCATGATAACCACTATGCCAATGTTTCCTCACTACTACAACATCACCTCCCAAGCATTTTTTTCTTTCTAAGCAACTCCTTGAACATCTTACAAGTTTATAACTCCCATGCAACAAATCACTTCATCCCTTTTTTCACCAACAATGCACAAGTCCTAAATACAATCTCACCATGATCGAAATGTCCCAAAACATTCTTTTGCATTCTAAATCCTCTAAAACATTGCCTAAGCCCTTTTTACATCTTTAAACAACTCAATGCATGTTTCTTCCACTAGTTGATCACCTTCCATACTAAACATTTCCTAGCTTACCAAACTCACTCTAAACCCTTAGAACTTCTTGTTTCTTACCTAAATTTTGACATAGGTTCTCCTAGAACATTACTAAACCAAAACACATTGTTTTCTCCATTAAACACACAAGAACACCTAAATTCACCAAGAACACTCTCACACAAAGTTTCACCCAAGTTACACTACATTACAATATAGTGCATAATTTAATTGCATGGCACTTAGGCCCTTAAATAACATGGCTCTTAGGCCCTTAAGATCATAAATCTTAAACCTGAATTTCCACAATATATTTGCCTTTGACCTGCAAATACACTCAACAATACATATGCCTTTTACTAAGCCCTTAAGAGCATTCTTCTAAGTCATTCACCATTGGCTCCTTAGATCATTTTAAACAAGCAACATGCTCTCATTTCTCCTAAGACTTTAAAACCACATTAGGTTAGCATATTTACCTCTCTTTTTCCTCACAAACTTCTTTCTTGTTTTCCTTGTTTAAAATTGGTAATGATGTTTGGTTTGCTTGTCAACTTCTAAACAATATACAAACATATAATGAATATTCAAGCTGTAAGCTTCATCTCATTGTAAACCCTAGATTATACATTGTTTTAAAAACATTAAGATAATTGTTTTACCTTAGAACTTGAAGAGAGTTTGAATATATTTCAAGAGAGGACTCCACCTAGTCCTTGAAGGTTGGAATGAAGCTAGAACAAAGCAATATAATGAGCACCATCAATGGTGATTTTCGGTCAAGATAAAACATGGAGAGAAACATCATTTTTCTTTGAGATTCCTACCTAGAAGCAAAGGAGATCAATATATGTAGAAATATAAGCTCAAGCTCCTTCAATGGTGGAACTCCATGGCACCGAAATGGTGGTCTTGAAGTTTTGAGAAGATAGGAATGAAGAGCTTGATGAGAGGAAGAGAATTGGTGGTGTTTGTTTTTGATTTGGTTGTGAGCTATGATAATGACAATGGAAGATGGAGTTTGTGTGTACTATTGCAAACCGTAATGGAGATGAAGAAGAGGTAGAAGTTGGAGGCGTGTGAAATGAGAAGGAAATGAGAGAATGAGATAAGTTTGCCTTTTAAGAGATATTAAGTAGTTAAAGTAAATAGTATTCTACTTTACTACTTAGTTAGTTTTTTTTTGTTTAAGTATGGTGAGTCACCACCATAAAAACCGGCCCCCTTAATACCACTAAGGGCATTTTAGTCTTGTTGGCCAATTTAATTACTTATACAAACATATGTTACAAACTAGCTTATTAAAGTTACTATTCATAAAACAAGACACATAGAAGTGAAATTTTTTATTTCCCATTGATATAGACTTCCAAATGTGATACTATATAGTACACATGTTAATTAAAGAGTAATGATGGACATTTAGCCATTTAAAACTCATTTACAAGACAATTTTCAAAAATGTGCTTTAAGACTCCTTAAAGCACATTTTGTGTTTTAACTTGTTTTCAAGCTTGGATTTCTTTGGTAATTGGTTTAATATGTTCATTAGTATACAAATAAGGTCTTGGTAGGTTCATTAGGTCTTACCCAAGCTTATCCCAAGCTTAGAGCACATTTTAGCCCTAATTGACTTTAAGGCATTTATTTCTGTTCTCTATGGTTTAAATTGTTTACTAATGTTTCTAAGACTCTTTTTAGTCTTAATATACCACATTTAGGTGTTTAAACACATACTAAGGTTTGGGGTATTTCAATCTACCCCCCTTAAAAGAACTTTGTCCTCAAAGTTTACACTTCCACATATCCTAAATGTTAGAACACGGGAATACATATAACAATATTTCCATACAACATTAACAACACACTTACATAACATTAGACACAAGGTCCATACAACATATACAACATCATCAACATCATTCAGACACAACGGTCTGTAACATGACAACATAACATAGACGATGTATTTAAATACACGTCGTACACACATAACCGAAACGGCTCTACCCCCCTTAAAAGGGGTACGCCCTGTACCCTATACATACAAACGCTAATAAGTAAACAATGACGGGTACTTCGCCTTCATCTTATCTTCCAGCTCCCAAGTGGCCTCCTCAACGTCCTGGTTAGACCAGAGAACCTTCACCAGTCTCACAGACTTATGGCGAGTGTCTCGAGTCTTAGTATCCAGAATGTACCGGAGTCTCCACTGATCGCATGGTCGGCTCTAAGGTTAGCCTTTCAGGCTGAAGTACATGAGACGGATGAGACATATATTCTTCAACTGGGACACATGAAATACATCATGTACCTTGCCCAGCTCGGCGGGTAAGTCAAGTCTGTAAGCTACCGGGCCGATCCGCTCCGTCACAACGTAAGGCCCCACATATTTTGGGCTCAACTTGCCTTTCTGGCCAAAACGAAATACTCCCTTCATGGGGGATACCCTGAGAAATACCTGATCGCCCACGGCGAACTCCAGGTCACGTCTGCGCACATCTGCGTACGACTTCTGTCTATCCTGAGCTGCCTTCATGTTAGCCCGGATCTGGCGAACTTCTGCCTGAACTTGTTCTAGATACTCTGGTCCTATAATGACCGTCTCACTCGACTCATCCCAGCATAATGGCGTGCGGCATGGTCTACCGTACAAAGCCTGGAAAGGAGACATCTTGATCGAAGCATGGTAACTGTTGTTGTAGCTAAACTCGATCAGATGTAACTTGTCAATCCAGCTGGTCTGAAAGTCAAGTGCACATGCACGTAACATATCCTCAAGTGTCTGGATGGTGCGCTCACTCTGGCCATCTGTCTGTGGGTGAAACGCTGTACTCAATTTCAGTTCGGTACCCAGTGCTTCTCGCGTAGACTTCCAATACCTCGATAAGAATCTGGTATCTCTGTCAGATACAATCGTTTTCGGTACCCCATGATGTCTTACAATCTCTCTGTCGAAGAGCTCTGCAAGCTTAGCCACTTTCCAGGTGTCCTTCATCGGTATGAGTCGAGCCACCTTGGTCAGTCGGTCAACAATAACCCAAATCATATTCAGACCTCCCCTTGTAGGCGGAAGCCCTACTACGAAGTCCATAGAAATATCATGGAACTTCCACTCAGGCACTGGCATTGGCTGTACCATACCATCAGGCCGTCGGTGCTCAAACTTGACCTTCTGACAAGTGAGACACCTCAACACATAGTCATTTACATCCTTTTTCATTCCAGTCCACCAAAAATATCTTTTCATACCCTTATACATCTTTGAAGCTCCGGGGTGAATCGAAGTAGTAGAACAATGGGATTCACTCAATATGCGCTCCTTCAACTCAGCGCTACTCCTCGGTATACACAATCGGCCATTAAGCCTAATCAGGTCATCATCGTGGAGTCTGAAGTCATACTTCTGACCCTCGAATGTGCCATCAATAAGCTTCTGTCTAATCTCCATCATGTACTGATCCGTCATCTGAGCACTCCGCACCTTTTCAACCAAACTAGAATGAGAGACTAGCGAATGGAGAGAGTGTGATCGGCGACTCAGTGCGTCAGCTACCACATTTGCCTTACCCTCTTCAACCCACCTTCTTTGTCTCATGTTCAACTCCTTCTGAGTGAACAAGTACTTTAAACTCTTGTGGTCAGAATAAATCGTCACACTTACCCCATACAAGTGATGTTGCCATATCTTCAATGCGAAGACAATGGCACCCAATTCTAAGTCGTGGGTAGGGTAGTTCTCTTCATGCTTCTTCAGCTGTCGGGAGGCGTAAGCTACAACCTTCCCGTGTTGCATCAACACACAACCCATACCTCTGCTTGATGCGTTGCAATAGACCTCAAAACCATCTAGACCGTCTGGTAAAGTCAGGACTGGTGCAGATGTTAGAGCATCCTTGAGACTCTGGAAAGAACTCTCACAGTCGATTGTCCACTTGAATGGTGCATCCTTTTTCATCAAGGAAGGCATCGGCTTCGAGACACTGGAGAAGTCCTTCACAAACCTCCTATAATAACCCGCCAGACCGAGGAAGCTCCTAATATCGGTAACTGTCTTCGGCCTAGGCCAGGTGCGCACTGCATCAATCTTTGCCGGATCAACAGCGATCCCGGCCTCAGAAATCACATGACCAAGAAAGGATACTTGGTTCAACCAAAATTCACACTTTGAAAATTTCGCATACAACTGATTCTTTCTCAATGTTTGCAACACACTTCTCAGGTGGCTTTCGTGCTCACCTCTCAATTTCGAGTACACAAGTATATCGTCGATGAAGACTACCACTGACTTGTCCAACTGATCTTGGAACAAGCGGTTCATTAAGTCCATGAACTTGGCTGGTGCATTGGATAAACCAAACGGCATAACCGTAAACTCATAATGTCCATACCTTGTTCTGAATGCTGTCTTTTCAATATCACTGTCACGGATGGCAATCTGATGGTATCCGGATCGTATATCTATCTTGGAGAATACTGATGCCCCTTCAACTGATCAAATAAATCGTCGATGCGTGGTAAAGGGTAATGGTTCTTCACCGTAACTGCATTCAGCTCCCGATAGTCAATACACAAGCGGAGGCTACCGTCCTTCTTCACGAAGAGGACCGGCGCTCCCCATGGTGAAACGCTAGGGCGGATAAATCCCTTGTCGAGTAGGCCTCTCAGCTGCTCCTTGAGCTCTGTCATCTCTGCTGGAGCCATACGATAGGGCGCCTTCGCAATTGGTCCGGTGCCCGGAACCAATCAATTTCAAACTCAACTTCCCATGCTGGCGGCATGCCCGGCAGTTCCTTAGGAAATACATCAGGAAACTCCGACACTACCGGCACATCTGGGCTAAACTCTGGATCTCTCTCTATGTCCTGGACATAGCAGAGGTATACATCACTCCCTCGTCGTAGTTCACGATACATAGCCATGGCGGTGATGATCTGAGTCGAAGGCTCCCTGGGCCTCTGGCGGTAAGATATAGTAACCCCTGATGGACTTCGAAGAAGCAGTCGATGCTCGGCACATAGGATTCTGCCCTTGTACCGCTCCAACCAGTTCATCCCGACAATCGCATCAAAACCAAGTCCGTCGAACTCTATCAAGTCGATCGGAAACTCTTCACCTCTGATTTGTACAACAACATCTCGGTGGTAGCGGGTACACCTGATCCGCTCTTTCGACGGGAGAGTGACTAGGAAGTCTGGCATCTCATCACCGTCTAACCCCAGCCTCTTCGCAAAGGATAGAGATATAAATGTATGAGAGGCTCCGGAGTCGAACAAGATCGAAGCGTCCACGCCATTGACTGGAAAGGTACCGGTGAGGATTGTGCCGCTCTTGCCGGCTTCTGCCTCATTGCAGACACTCAGTGTACCTCCCATTCCGAGAGCACAGCCTAATTCATTGGCAAACTAATAAGTATTGGGTAACAACACGGTTGATATACTTCAAAGAACTCCACTTTATTCATTAACACACTCTTCTTACATCATACGTTGGTTTACACTATTAACATAACTAACACATACATAACATCCTTAACATACACTGGCTTAACACATTACATAATTATACAAGGCTTTAAAACTGCCTGAAGGTCAAATTCAAACATCCGGGTTTCATGTGTGTGGCATTGATCACTGCCGACGGTGCGGTATTCAGTTTGATCTTTCTGATGCCATGATATAGCATCCTCGACTGCCCACCCATGATTAGTACATCTCCTGATTTCAACACTAACTTCCTTGCGAGGTCAGCACGCTTCTGCTCGCCATAAATAAACATTGCGGTATCACCAATGGACCAAGACACCACGGGTACTCCCTTACTTAGAGACTCGGGTGACTCGTCCTTATCTTGGTGTAAACCTAACCGTCCACCTTTCTGGTAGAAGTTCACAATACACAGATCTGCTTTCATTTGGAATTGAATCCGTTTCAACTTGCTGAGCAATTTCCACGGCGTGGTTAACGACCGCAAGGAATTCCTCAGGTATACTTGGCACAGCTGCTCCATCTTCCGATCGCACTTCTTGACATGTCTTGGTGTAAGGGTTCCAGTCCTTACCCATGCACATCATCTTCAATTTCATCTTTGATCCGCTCGGGTATTTGGGTGTGTAGAAACCTCCAGGTTTTGCTCCAAGTTCATCGCATCGTCTGATGATATGGATTTGTGCTTCCGGTGTCAGGTATCCATTTAAGAGTATCATACCTGGTTGGATGACCTGACATTGCTCCATTGGAAAGTCGGTGATGCCGATGGTAGTTTCTTCAGGGTTTGGTGTGGGTGGGATTGGATAACATATATTGAAGGTTCCTTTAAGTTTAGAGTTATCTAATTAGGTGACTTTCACACTATACTTTAATTGTTTACTCACATGGTAATACACTTGGACTCACTAACACATACATGCATGAAATGCGGTATGCAATCACTTATTTCATTCAACAGTTTAGGCGGTACCTGGTCTAGAAGAGGGCCCTGGCGCCTCTGACCGGTCCACCACATCAGGGCGGCCTTGCTAGGTCCTGACCCTTTCCCCTTCTAGGAATCAGTGTGCCTCTGATCTATGGGTGGCTGGTTAGCCGTCTTCGGGCCATCAATAGTCGTTTTGGCCTTACCCTTCCACTGCCCCTTGGGCTTGTTAACTCTATTGTTGGGGTTCCGATAACACTCATAGTCACGGTGACCCCACTTCTCGCAGTAACGACACTGCACGTCGTTTCCCTTGCAGTCCTTGCCGGGGTGGTCTCCGTTACACCACTTACAGTAGTAGTGGCGCTCCGGTCCAGAACCCGTGCTAGCTGCTATCACAGTACACAATCAATACTTATTTCACAACTTAACAACATACACTTCAACTTGTCACACATGATTAAATAATTACCCTTAGGTGGGTAAGAGCGTAGGGGTTTCGCCGCATAAGCATATGTGAGCTTCAATGGCTCCTCAGCTGTGGTGGTTTGGGCTTGGCCCTTATCACCCTGGTGCTGACTCTTCTGGGCTGGGGATAAGGCTTCTTCTTCTTCTTTCCTCCCCCGTACCCCTGCGGACTCTGGCCCTCGCTCGTGGCCTTGCGCTTGTGCGCATTCTCCTCGTCCCTCAGACGGACGGTAATCTCAACCTTAGCAGCGGCATGGTAGCACTCCTGAATTTAGGATGTCAGTCATGCCCCGCAAAACATACCCACAAACTCACATTAATACTCACTTATGGATTACATTTATTCATATCATACTTCATTTAAATTACCCGCAAGGTAGTATACTCAGCTGGCCCCATCCTATAGCGAAGACGGTGGCTGAGACCGCTGTAGAAACGGTTTACCAGCACCCGGTTCGAGTATCCCAGGTCCGGTAACAGGTGGATAAGACCGGTGAATGCAGTGTAGTACTCATCAACCGACATCTTGTCCCTCTGCCTCAGACTATCCAGCTCCAGGCGCTTGGCCTCTTGAACATGCACAGGGTAGTATTTGGCTCGCAGTAGTGTCGTGTACTCCCTCTAACCAAACTGAGGATCCGCCATTCGGTCCTCTCTCACAAGCTTCCACCAACTCTGTGCCGAACCCTTCAGGTAGTAAGCGGCAAGACGGACCTTGGCCCCAGCAGGCACATCCAAGGTCTCGTAGGCGGTCTCCAACTCGGAGATGTACGCCTCCAGCTTACGTGGGTCGGTCTCCCCATGAACGACGGGGGTCTCAAGTCTGCCAATGCCTTGACCCAGTTGGTCTCTCGTGGCGGTGGTGGTGGTGGTTGAACTTCGGGGTGTTGCCCCCTGCTGAAGTGCAGCTACAAGTTGTGGGACCATTTGGGCTACGGCGGCCGCTACAGCTTCGGCCATAACCTGAGCCATAGTATTCTCGCCCTGGTCATCCTATCTCAGTACCGCTTCCGCGGCCTCTACCTCGGTCTACCTGACATCTGAATTCACACGAACATTATAGCATTATGCTTACACACTTATCGGTTCCAACGTTGTAACATTTCCCGACAACAAGGTATCTCCACACTTGGTTAGTGGTTAACCTTTCCATAACTGCTCACTTAGTAACTGTAGTTAGGTTTCCTAACTCGGTATTTTCCTAAGCTCGGTATTCTAGTCATCAGAGCGATACTTCGCTCTGATACCACTTTTTGTAACACCCTACATCGAACTTCACAACTAAATGAAATCGCAGCGGAAATAAACAACTAAACAATAACTAAACGCTTCGGTGCTACAAGCCGTCAACCACCCACGTGGTTAACAAGGCAGAATAATACAAGTGTAACCGGTCTGATGATCAGACTCCCGGCATAGAACTAAACCATAAATACATCATATACAATACCGAGTATTCAATTACATGCCTTTACTATAAATTGCCAATATACCGCCACAGTAGTATCAACGGAATCAAAATTACAATGCCACGGGAGCACAGGCGCATCCCGGGCTCAACATCCAAAATAACCAAAAGTATAACTGCAGCCTAGAACCTACAGCCACTCTGCCTCCTCGATCCTCATCCTGCAGTAAAATATGGAGCCCCCGAGGGGGTCAGCAACCCTTGGATGGTATGGCTAACGCACAGCCCATCGGCTACCGGGATACGCGCAACTACTTGTCATGATAACATGGCATTCATTTTAACATAACATAACATAACATAACATAACAATGTGGCATAGCGTTATCATTGCATAGCATAACATCACATACACAGTGGATACTCTTTCCACAATCACAAACCAAGAAGGTTAAACAACATAAGAAGCCTAGAGATGATTCACTCTCATGTTAAGCTCGTTACACACACTCATTACCGTTCTGTTATTCGAACGAGTAACTTAAGTCATAGATGGTTCGGATTTAGTGACCCGAACACACCACACAAACACATGTTCCCACTAAACCGATCATAAGTTAGAATAGGTAAGCTTTGGAGGAAGCTAGCGGGAGATCGAACGCCAAATTAAGGAGAACAATCTTAACAACATAAGAGTCGAATCTGATTCAGATATCTACTCTTAACTTACATGCATGACCGGACAACCGATTCCTCACTTCCCAGTTAGCACTTGTTAGAAGTTCACGGTGGAACTTAACAACAATACACAACAAATGGTAAGTCATGTTAGACACACACAAGGAAATGAGTCACATCATAACATCACAATAATATGAACAACGGTAAACTCATTACATGTTTAAGTCTTATAACGTCATAAACACACAGAAAAACAACAACACACAAGCCGGTGTAAACCGGTAGGCAACAGACTGCAAGAAAACCATACCTTGGTCCTTGCTTCGATTTGTTTCCACCGTAGGTCACTCCTATACATTTAAACGTCGGTTAATTAATTTATTAACCTCAAATTTACTAAATGTTTAACATGATTATATAACATGTTTTAATGTCTTAACTTATACTTGATTACCTACATTATACCCCTAGGGTTAACTACTTAAGCCACTCTTTGTTTCTTTTTTTTTTACAAGTTTTGGTCCGACCGACCTTACCGACCGACCTTACACAAGGTCGGTCCATTCCAGAACATATTACCGTCAAAATTTTCTACTCCGACCGACCTTGTAAGTTCGGTCCCATGTTCGGTCCATTCCCGAGAGTTTCTTCCCTTTGAAAATTCAGGCCCGACCGAACTTGTAAGTTCGGTCCCATGTTCGGTCCATTCCCGAGATTTTCTTCCCTTTGAAAATCCAGGCCCGACCGAACTTGTAAGTCCGGTCCCAAGTTCGGTCTATTCCAGAGACTCAATCCGTACTAAAAATCCATGCCCGACCGACCTTGCAAGTCCGGTCCCCAAGGTCGGTCCATTCCAGAAACCAATTCTCGCAGGGTAAACTGGGCTCGACCGACCTTGGCAAGTTCGGTCGCAAGGTCGGTCTGCTCCAGACCCTTATTTTCCATTGCCCATATAACTCCAAACTTCTCCTAAGGCCTCCTAATGTTTTCTAACATCATTTGGTACACTTATATCCTCATACAACATCCATGAAACTCATTATCTATCACCTTAAACACTTACTCATTTCATACCGAAATTCCTAACACTTATGTTATTTCCTCCTTAGTTTTCCAAGTGGTGTTTCATACCTATGATAACCACTATGCCAATAATGTTTCCTCACCACTACCACATCATCTCTCAAGCATTTTTTTCTTTCTAAGCAACTCCTTGAACATCTTACAAGTTTATAACCCCCATGCAACAAATCACTTCATCCCTTTTTTCACCAACAATGCACAAGTCCTAAATACAATCTCACCAT